>CAKAOH010041658.1:0-26167 GCA_916701665.1 Sebastiscus tertius | reverse complement strand
ATTATCTCAGAATTCTGAGAAAAGTTTCCATGGAAAAAGATTCTACCTTTGATTCTGCACGTGAGTGGTTGTGTCTAAAAGGTAACCTATGAGTTGGGAAACTCGCACAAGTTTTTGCAACTTTTAAGATCAGATTATACAATTTGCGGGTTACCTTCTAGACACAAGCTTCAGTGCGGGGTCAATACAGGTATCTTCTTATTATCATTTTGTATCCTTGAAGCATGTCATACTTGTTCAACTGATCCTGGAGAAATGCTGCCATGTCCAGAAGAGCTGATTGGGCTTTACTGTACGTCTGAACAGCTACAAAGTCCTAAGCTGCTTGCGCAAAGTCGACAAACTAACAACAATACCATCTATATTTCTTAAAGACACAAGTAGTCTATCTCCCAATGTCTCAAACCAAAATAAAACTGGATTAAACTAAGCTGGCAGGAGATGTTTGCTTCCATGAAATCAAGCTCTCAAATAAATTAGAGCAGAATTTTTTTTTTCCATTAAATCTTTTCTCAGAATTTCCAATATAATTAGCTTCTTAATTCAGACAAACAAAACCAGATTTTTTTTTAAAAATCTGGTCCAAAAATTTCTGATATAATAATCTTGTTATTCAGAAAAACTGGGCAGCTCTCAAGTGAATGCATTACGCTTCCATCATTTTATTTTGAAATACTGGACAGTTTTACTTCACCAGTCCTCTAACAATTATTAATATAAAGAGAAGGAGAAATCAAACTTTTAAACAGCTTACAGACATAGATATAGACCTTTGAGAGTTTGCAAGTAGATGCTGCTTCATTTTACTCTGAGGGGGTGAAAAAAACAAAAAGGTCAGGAATCACAACTTTAGGCCAACAATTTCAGAGCGCTCCAGTTAGTTTTGGGTGAATTTAGATATATTTTAGTTTGGTTAGGGTAACAAGCTGGGAGGGAGCAGATGTTTCAGTTAGTTGAATCTTCTTCGGGTGGAGAAATGACAAATTAAATTCCTAAAAAGCAAAAAACTTGCTCTCTTCCTGAATTTCTTTCCTCTTGTCCCTTTGGCATCCTTTCCTGTAAAGTGATCATCTTGTATGCAGCTTGCTGATCTCAGGTTTTAGAGTAGTTACCTTGCACTCCCCCCAACATGCAGAATTGCTTAGGACAGCATCAATACCTCATGTGACTTTAACTGGTATAGATTGATAAATTACATTTAGTGTGGCCGACCTGCAGCACGTGGTCCTTTTTGGCAGTCGGCTGGGCTCGTTAAGCACAAATAAATTAAGTGATGCAAGCTCGTAATGTATGCTGACTCAATCCACCGTTTACACTGTCCAATCTCCTCCCAGGTGAGCAGGGCATGGAGAGTCCTCGCAGAGGACGGCGTTCTGTGGTTCAAGATGTGCACGGGGGAGGGTTACCATCAGGACGCCAGCGTGTCGGACTCCCCCTGCTGGAAGAGCACGCTGCGAGACTGCAGGAACTCAGCCAAAACTGTGCGCTCCAACTGGAAGGTGGGCTTCAGCTGTTCCGCTGTGGTGAATCAGAATCACCCAAATTCAACAACTGCACTGGAGTTAGTCTGGTGAAATTGGTGCACAATTTACCGTACAGCACCAATATGTCTCCAGTTTTAACTGTAATTTGTATTTTGAATATATTACAATGCACTATACACCATTCAAAATGGGATTTTAACATAATGGCAATGATGGGAAAGTTCTCTTCTGCTTTCAATTGGATGAAAAAACAACAACAAATACTTTTAGTTCTGAAAGCCAACCTCCTCTTCTCTATAGTATAGATAGTTAAACAAATGTTCTGCTTGCAATAACATGATGTAATTATATTATGGATGGAACAGTGTTTTAAGCCGAGTAATGTTTTCTGTGTAGAATCGAGTGGGATCCATCAGCCAGCTGCAGTTCGAGCTGGGGAAGGTGCTGTGTGACGTCAGCTCCTGTGACAACTTCGTCTTGGCTGGGTGAGTTTCAAGGACTCCCAACATGCTTCTGACATCTGATGTGTATTAACGTCACCTTCTGCTCGTATACTCTGAAGTCATCCGCCTTCTTTTCTCTGTCTCTCTTTCTCTTGTCATCTAAATGTCAGTATACATCTTGGCTATAAGTCTTCTGATTTATGACTGGGTGTTTGATTAAAAATATGTCACATACATATAAACACGAGGCGTTGCTCGACAACCAAACTTTTCCATTAGGTAGGTCGTTCTTTGGAATGATGCATTTTAAGTCAAAACAGAGCGTTTCAGACAGATGATGAAACAAGGTGCTGCAGCACAGCCGGTATGAGAAAAGTAAAGTGTTTTTTGAACATTAGAACATGTAAACATGTTCTAGTAGAAACCCAAAATACAAATTTTCACCTGAAAATAAGCACAATAGGTCCTCTTTAAAATTTACTTTTTCTTATAGGGTTTTTTGCACAGTGCAAATAGTCTCTAATAATCTCTTGAATGAATGAAGTAATGCATGGTTTTACAGTCAGATCGTTATTTACATAAAGTAAAAAGAATAAACTTAGTTGGATAAGGAATGAACTGATTTGGTCAGTTTTTAAGATTTTAAGAAAGTCAACATTTTCAGGCAGCAGTTGAGACATCTGACGGTTCTGACAGTTGCACCCTCTGCAAAAATGATTACCTCCTTGAAGTCATTATTGATCACATTTAGTTAATATTGCAATTCAGTTTTAAGCTTGTTGATGCATATTGTCACATATTTTACTGACATTATCGGTATAATATTACATCTTACTAATGGCACTACTAATGGCAGTAGTTAGTGAGGGATGAGTGTAAATCAAACCTGCCCTGAAATAACTGGGCCGAGACAGTGATAGATTGTGAGGGCCCGGAGGAGCGTGATAGACTGCCCACTAGGAGATGTGCAGCGTCTCCAGGGAGTGATGTGATTAGATTCCCATCAGTCCTGCCGTGTCTCATCGGAGAAGACGGTGTGTTTGCATCGTTTCAGGTTAGCAGATGTAGGACACACAGTACCAAAAACAGTCTAGACACGAAGTAAAGCTCTTTACAAAATGTGAACACTCTTAAAATCCTTCGCTTTGTACCATCTCTATCAACAAATTCACAACATCGATACTTTTCCCATTATTGGTACTTAAAGGGTCATTTATCTTAGTAAAAGCACTTGAATTTGTTTAACAAATCAATAGCAGTTAAGAGTAATCAAGAATGATTCAATTGCATCCAGAAAATCTTATTAGAAAACTGGTGGAATGAGATTTGGCACTTAAAAAGGCAACAGGAGACACTGTGTCATTAACCCAGCAACTCTTGGAGTCACACAGCGACACAAAGGCCAAACCCGGTGAGGCTTTTGCACGAAGAGCGCGGTAATCTGTGCACAAAGTTTCCTGTTCGTGAAAGTTTTTGACGAAGAATTACTTGGACGGGATTCAGCATCATCATCCTGTTGCTAGTCGGCGTTGAGGTGATGTACCAATTAAGTGAAAGTGTGTACTCCTATTGTTTACTTCCTGCCAAGCCCTGCAATGCCAGTCACACACACACATGCGGGCGCACACATTGTACACCCTCTGCCACACTCGCTGTCGCTGTGTCACACACTCTGGCTGCGAGGCGGATTCTTGCTCAGACATGATGGTATCTGTGGAGGTGGTAACGCTGGCAGTTAGTCGTCTCCCACTGTGAGAACTCATTGACTTGGGTGAAAGGAAAGAAGGGGGTCCAGAACAGAACAGAAGTTCATTGAGTGCGACGGGGTGACTTTAGGGGGTGATTGATACTTGAGGATTGAGCACAAGGGTTAAAAACAAAAAGATGAGGTTATACAAGAACTTGAAAGTGACTCTGTTTGTGCTACTTGTCATCGTTAGCACAAGTGAGACATACTATGTGTAATGATGCGACCTCTGTTGACCTCTACACTGCATACTGCCAGTCACTGGTTGGATGAATAAGAAAAGGTTGAGTAGACTGTACTGCTTGTAGGAATGGAAATAGAGCAAAAGCTTTTAGTTTCTTAAAGAGGAAAAAGTGGAAGGCCAGTGGACGGTTGTTTTATTCTTTTATCTTTATTTTTAAAGGTACAGTGTGCAGCATTTAGGGGCTCTATTTGCAGAAATATTATATAATATTAATAAGTATGTTTTCTTTAGCGTACAATCACCTGAAAAGAAGAGTCGTTGTGTTTTCGTTTATCACTCTCTGTCTGTAAAAAATGTCAGAAATTGACAAACAATGCCCACCACGGTTTTCCAGAGCCCAAGATGACATCTTTAAATGTCTTGTTTTGTCTGACCAACTGTGCAAAACAGAAAGATATTCACTTTACGATGATATATAACAGACAAAAGCAACAACTCCTCACACTGGAGAAGCTGAAACAAGAAAATGTTAGTTGTTTACTTGAAATATGACTCAAACGATTAATCAGTTATCATTAATCATCAATCAACTACTCTGTTAATTAATAGTTTCAGCTCTAAACTACCAGATGTTTTGGCAGGTTCAAGCAGTGCTGAAAGAATTTGTTGATTTATCAGTTTGTGAAGAAAATGTGAGAAAAGTATTTGATAACTATTTCATCAGTTGTTTAAGGGATTTATCAATTTTATTTATTTTTATTTAACCTTTATTTAACCAGGGACGTCTCACTGAGATTAGAAAATCTCTTTTTCAAGAGAGCCCTGGCCGAGACAGCAGCAATGCAAAAAAGCACACATATTCCTGGTTGCATCTCCTCTAATTTGAGAATTTGACTTGACTTTACTGAAATGTGATGGGCTTTTTTAAACTTTTTTAAACGAATGACTAAAAACAACTAAGCAAAAAATGCAGATCAAATAATGAATGATGAAATATTTGAAAATTGTCAGTTGCAGACCTAGTCTCAACTCTGGTCTTAATTGTTAACAGAAATAATGCCAAGGTATCACAGTTCATTTTACTGTATGCAACATGTTTAAAAAACTGTTGTATTAATTATAATTATTTAATAAATAAATAAATAATTAAATCATTATATTTAATTATATATATATTCTGTGTGTATATACGGTGTATATATATATATATATATATTATAAAATATTGATTTAAAAAAAAAAACTTTGGTTTGGAATTTCAGCTTAAAATCTTTTTGTAAGGGAGTGAATAGGATAATTATACTTTTAAAGTTTTATTATAATGGCATAGACTTACAGTACAGACGTACAGTTGGATAACCTTCACTTCCTGCTGTAGAGCGTCCCCATAAGCGACCAGTACTAATAAGGATCGAAATGTTCAGCATTGTTCCGCCCAAACAACACCCCTGTAATCCTGTAAAGATCATGCAACAAAGATTTTAGAAAAACAGAATAACAACAAGTCAGAGTGAGTAAAGGAGGAAGGTGTGAGAGGGGAAATGATTCAGTGGTGAGAGGGTGACGTCAGGTATTCTTGAGAAGACAAACTTGTCAGCCTGCGATGGAAAAATGGGCAAAAAATCTGCTGCTACATTCATCAGCCTTTTTATGCAAAGCTAAATATCTGAATTCTGTGTGTTCGGCGTGACTTGATGTGCTTGTTTGTGTCTCAGGTACACGTCTGGTGATGTGAGGCTGTGGGATACGCTGCACTGGGACTCAACGGCCTCTTACTTGAAGATCAACAGCCTGTCAGCGAACTCTAACCCCAGACCTTATGTTAGTCACGTCCAGGTCAACGGCACAGTGGCTGCTGCTGCTTATGAAGATGGTGAGTGTGTGTTTATGCAGTGTGATCCTGTGGCAAACCATGAGCACTCTTGGTGATAGTAAGACATCAGACACATTCTTTATATCTTCAGAAAGTTATTAAGATCCTAACGGACTGCGTTTCACTACGTTGGCTATAGGCTGTGTGGACCTGTGGAGCACAGAGACCGGTGGAGAGCCCATCCACCACTACCAGAGCCCAGAGAGGATCCAGGTCTTGGCCCTGAGCCCTGACAGCCCCATCCTGGGCTCCGCCGCTGGGCCTGACATTCGGCTGGTCCGTGCCGACGATCGCGGCTACTGGAGGACAGTCTGTCAGGCTCAGCTACCCAAGGCTGTAAGTTAGTGAGTTTGATTCCTCATATGTATGAAACGCTCCATACTGATGTGCTACTGCGTTAATTAATTAATCACACATTTTCGTATCGTTTCCTCCTTTTTTTATGTGGTTTAATGATGGAAGCATTTAACACCCTTAATTTATTCCACATTTTGATTAGTTGATTAAGTCATTAATTAAGCAAAAATGCAGAAAATGTTGTTGGTTCCAGCTTCTCAAATATGAGGATTTTCTGCTTTTCTCAGATATGATTGTAAATTCAATATCTTTTGGGTTTGGACTGAGGTTCGCAGAAAGCAAAATATATAAAGGCATCACCTTGGGATGTGGAAATTTAAAACAAAAAAATGTTTCTACATTTTATAAATGATGCAATTAATTGATTAATGAAAATCATCTTCAGTTGCAAATTGTTGTGTAAATTAGGGCTACTCAATTATGGCAAAAATCATAATCACGATTATTTAACATGATTACTCATTGACTTTGGAAACGTCATGAATTTATTAAACTTAAAAAAAGTATTTTTAATAGTGAATTTTCTTGAACTTAAAATATAATTCAACTGAAAAACAAATAGAAAAATAAATATAAAAAAAATAATTTTATATATAAATAAATCATATAGAATAAATAAATAATCACATTTATTTAGATCAAAATAAATAAGATCAACTATGTCGTAATGTGGGTGCACTTCCACAATCTACTAAAAACTACTAAACATAAATATTCAATATATAAAATAATATATAAAAATAAATTAGACCAAAATAAATTAGATCAGATATGTCATAGTGTACTGCCAAAATCTACTAAAAACGTATACATATTTTGGTAAACTACATTCAATATATTCCAGTCAGTAACTCAACGAAAACGGGCGAAAGCGCACCGCAGTAAAGGAGAGGCGGGGTGCGCTGGATTTACAACACAAGACAAAACGAGTGAATTATTACGTAACGGAATGCGGCTCAATAATCATTTTATCTCGATTATCTTGTTTTCATAATTGTTGGAAGCCAAAATTGTAATTGAAAATAAAATTAATTTGGAAGAGTGAAACCCTGTACTTGTTTCTGCTGAATGAGTAAAGTAAAGTGTGCCTCTCTCTTGTCTGTGTGGCAGGTCGAGAGCCTGGTTGTGGTGCCAGGCAGAGGGCAGCAGTGGCCGCTGGCGGCTCTGGCAGCTGGAGAGGCCGTCTACCTGTTGGACTCCCGGGAGGAGGAGCCACGAACGCTGCACTCAGTCTACGGTCATCCTGTTACCTGCCTGGATGCCTCCGTCTCCCATGTTGTATTTGGAGTGAAGCGCACGGGCTGGGCCATGCACGATGGAGGAAACAAGGTGGGTTCAGTGTCTCTGCACAGTTTCTGTTATACATTAATGGTTTTTAAATGTGCAGTGAGCATCTCATTGACCGCAATCAGAGTTTAATAAATGCAGTAATTAATAGATGAGGGTACAACATTTTAACCAGTCGTGTTGATATGTTGCATACTTACTCACATAAAAGAAGGGCCCAAATTAATTATGTAGAAATCATGTTTAGTATCTCACAGCTCAGTATTAGTCCTAAAAATACTTTTGTGGTAGCGACCTGTCAATCACAAGGTAGCCAAGCCCTAAAGCATCCCCTGCTGTATGGTCTATTTGACTCTAAATGGGACCATCATTTACTAAATGAACATCGTGCTGTATTGAAGAAGACTTGAAACTAGAGATTGAGACCATAAACTCATGTTTACAATGTTTACTGAGTAATAAATCAAGTGAGAAGTAGGCTCATTTTCTCATACACTTCTATACAATCAGACTTCTTTTTGCAACCAGAGGAGTCGCCCCCTGCTGGCTATTAGAAAGACTGCAAGTTTAAGGCACATTGGCTTCACTTTTCAGAACCGGAGGTTGCCCACTGAAGCCAATGAAAATGAACACATAGAAAACAAGCAAATAACAACATTAATGAAAAAGCTTGGCTTAAAAGATGAGTCGTAAGTCTAGGTTAATAATCCCATCTGCTCCCCATGTTGCTTCATTTGCACCTCAAGGTTATTAAACTCTGAATTTAACCTTTTGCAAATCCAGTATTACACATTGTACAGTAACATCTGTATCCTCCACCTTGATTTGAGCAAGGAGAGCTTGCAAATAGGCATTTCGAACTGCTATTGTTTTTCCATGGAGGGTGCAGCCGTGGTAGAATTCTGGCTTCACACATTCACTAATATGTGAAATGAAGCAGGTCCAGATCCTCGATCACGAATGAATGCCTTGGAAGGCAGAACCAGTTCAGCTGACCCGTTCAAACCAAAGTGAGCTAATTCATATTGTGTTGATGATTATGTAGTCCATTGTGAGCAGCACTCTAGTGTGTATATGGAATGATCTGGTGTTTGTATGTTAATGGAATTGATGGAGCTGTGTCAATGCCTTGTTTGTGCTCTCTGGAATTGGAAAAAGTCTCAGGAAGACAAACAAAACCTTGAACGTTGACAAAGTAGATGGCAAAGCCTCGGAACTGTGCAGCTGGATTTTAGATGTACTGTGAAAAAAAGACTTGCTAATTGACATGAAAGGTTTCCAAAAGAGTTAACAAGGTCAATTGTGCTCTCAACAGCTGCATAATGAAAAAAAAATGGATGTTCAATTATTTGGTTTGCTCAAATGGGAAGACGCATGTTTTCTTTTAGGAATACAATTCATGGAGAGGAGAGCAGTGAGGAGGACAGAGGTTTTGGCATTAGCCTGCTATTATTGGTTTAATCACTGGCTTATAGTTAAATCTTTCCTGCTCTCGCTTACATGAGTATTATGCCTCCTGCCTTTTAAATATGGAGCGCACTTTTTATTTAGTTATATTAAAGGGTTAGTTCGGGTGTTTTGAAGTGGGATTGTATGAGGTACTTATCCATAGTCATTGTATTACCTACAGTAGATAAAGAAAGAAAGACTAACCTAAAAAAAATCAGTTTAAGTGTACGGTATATTTAGAATATTTTCACAGCTTTACCTTGCCGTCAGACAGCCCTTTCTGACAGGGAACTGAAGCCGTTGTATCCATTCATGCTCTTGCCAAAGCAACCAGACTCCACAGGAAAATACTGTAATTTTACCTCACAGAATACGGGGGTTGCTGGTCTACTGCTGCCTCGATCGGTTAGTTTGATTTGGCTATTGTGTAACTTTGGTGAATCCAAACTATTCAAAGTCACAAAATAACACAAACACACTAACTGATCGAAGCAGCGGTAGACCAGCGACCCCGTGTTCTGCGAGGTAAAATTACTGTTTTTTTCAATGGAGTCTGGTGGCTTTGGCGAGAGCATAGATAACAGCTTCAGTTCCCTGTCGGAAACATTGACTGTATAGCTGTCTCATGGCAAAGTAAACTACAAAAAATACATTTTGCTGCGACCCCGTCCACAGCAGTACATTACTTTGCTTCCGTGTGGTAACTCCTGTGTGTTTCTCCAAACTGGGGGCACGCCGACCATCATCTACTGTAGGTAATACACTGACTATGGATGAGTACCTCATACTACCCCACTTCAAAACACACAAACAAACTATCCCATTAATTCTGCTCCACACTTTTAGCTGATTAGAATTTTAGATGCATCGCAAACAAAGACTCATCTGTACAAATGTAAACTGGGTCTCTTGACAGTCCGATCACTATTACTCCGTGTCCCCTTAGACCCCTTTGGTCCCCTCAGAAATGTACCTGTAGGGGATTTGTTTATAGTAGAAATAGCTAGCTTAAATAATGACCATCCCTCATCGGGCCCTGCTCCTAATTAAGACAGCCTTCAAGGATACTTTGAAAAACTTTTGTTCCCCAAGCTGCATCTGTTTGCGTCTAATAATACTGTGTTACTAAGGACCCCATGCTCCTAATTGACTCTTGAGCCTTTCATTAGAAAGCACAAAGAGCCACGAGACAAATGATTCTGTTGGGATCAGGAGGCAGCTATGCAGCAGGCATTATGCTTTAAAGCGCACTTCATCAAGATATTTTTTTTGTCAGTGTTAATGTATAAAACAAAGAATAAAGAAAGCTGCATCCAAAGAGTATTGTTTCATTAAAAAAAGCAGATGTTAGTTGCCGTAGCGACTGGCCAAGTGGAAGCTGTAAAACAGCAAGTACCACCCGAGCACAGTGTGTTTGTGTGTGAAGCAATCTGTTTGTTATTGACAGGTTTTTGGCAAAGCTTCTCCGCTGACATCACCCTCTGTTAGAAAAGCACAGCTGATCCACTGATTCAGTGGCAGCACTAAAGCACCACGTAGTGGACCAAGGAGAGAGTAGCAGTGAGGGATAGAACAGCCTCACCTCGTCAGAAAACAAAGTAGGGCTGCAACTATAATGCTTATTTTCATTGTTGATTAATCTGTTGATTATTATCTTGATTAATCAATTAGTTGTTTGGTCTATAAAATGTCAGACAATTGTGAAAAATGTTTATCAGTGTTTCCCAAACCTCAAGATGACGTCCTCAAATGTCTTGTTTTGTCCACAACTCAAAGATATTCAGTTTACTGTCATAGAGGAGTAAAGAAACCAGAAGATATTCACATTTAAGAAGCTGGAATCAGAAAATTTAACTTTTTTTTTTCTTAAAAAATTACTCAAACCCATTAATTATCCAAATAGTTGCTGATTAATTTGATAGTTGATAATTAATCGGTGATGTAGAGGCAAAAAGCTATCTACTGTGTTGATGTTGTTGTTATCCATTTAATCTACCATGTAACTAGGAAGAAACTAGTAGTCAAGATAGTTTTGAGGTTCAGGTACACAGTGAGTAGAGAAAACTACATTTTTCATGTGAAACGTTTGAGACGTTTTGTCCAAATGGATCATTTAATTGGATCTACAGTATTTCCTGAAACTATTTTATTGAACCTCCTATATTGGATTCACTATATTTCATTTAGAGCTGTGATAATAATGGATAAATCAATTAGAAAAACAACCGACAACTATTTTGCTAATCGTTTAATTAAAGTGAAAATTCAAATTATTCTGATTCTAGCTTCTCCAATGTGAGACGTGGCTGCTTTTCTCAGTTTTATACCATTTTGCAGTGCAGTTTTGCCTGCAGTACAGAAGCACAGAAACAAAGTCTTTCAAACTTTTCTTGTTTCCATAGTGATCTTAGCCCCAAACTTCCATCTAAATTATGCCAATTCATGATTAGCATACCTCTCTTACTAATTAAAATATTTCACAAATGTAATTAACCTGTCTGTCACACTCCTCAAGCTTCTAACAGCAATTTCATACTGCGAAGAAGACAAAGACATGAGTTGGCTGCAACCGTTAGTGATGCGGCCTTTTAGTACAAAAACATATGCTTCATTAAAATCTGACAATATGGCATCCAAGAAAGTCATCTCACACCTTTTTTTTGTCTCACGGAAGAGTGAAACATTTTAATTTACAGCATTCTGACTTAGATGAACTCAACCACATTGTCATGTTTTTATTATCTTGATTCAGAATCAGCGGTGATCACGGAGTTTGTTGCAGTTGTTTGTTTCAAAATCTGACAGCTTAAAGTACAAACGCTGCTTTGTGTCGATGATATAGAAGATTCTTTATCATATTTTGGCGAGCGTTATTGTTTAGCTTGTGGCTTTGTCTTTTAGCCTTCCCCATCTTTGTTGGTGCTGTCAGTAGGTGTGTATGTGTGTATGTGTGTGTGTGGTCGGAGCCAGTCTCCAGATCCTCATTACTACTCACAACCTTCTTGCCAGTGGACCGGGGGCAGCCAGGCATCCTCCCAGCTCGTGGCTGGGCTTTCAACACAAGCTGGCATCTCCACTGGCAAACTATCCGTCCGCTGCAGTGGATCTAGACACAGAGCACAAGTGCTGTCAGAAAAGCTGTCATCCTCACATTGCCTCAAGTTCAGAGGGCTGGTTGTTTGATGTACTGTACTGTATGTATGTAGATTTGGTTTATAGATAGAAAATGTAGGATGGATAGAAGTATTGTCACAGTTTCAGGATTAAGATATCAGGATTATTTACTCGGTAAAACCCCCAACAGGTTGCTTCTTTGGTAAAAAACAAATAAAAATGTGTCTCTAAACAAACCCCAGCAGCACAGCTTGAAATTGAATTCATCAAACTCATGTGGAGTGCTACACAAACAGCAGCGGCAGCAGCAAGTTATTGCTGAAGTTACAGCAGAGTTTTAGGTGAACAATGTAATAGCAGCATAACAGTATACGCTTCAGTACACTGGCCTATTGCTAAAGGTGAGTTGAGTATACTGTATGAATGAATGGACATGCAAAGAGATACTTAGCAAAACCTCTTCTTTGATAATGAAATTTGATTATTTTTTCACATTAATTACAACATTATTTTGTTGCCTGCCTGAGCTTGATAAAATAGTAAACAGATGAACATTACTGTAAGTAACTCAGTAAAATAAACTAAAATGAAAAACAGAAAAATACCAAATTAAATAAAAAAATAATTACGCACATGCAAATCATTCCTAAAGTGAATTGCAGAAGGGCCTCTAGAGCTTTCCACTCCATTGTGCTACTTCCTCTTTGAATTAAGTCACTTCTTAGATCATTGAGTAATTGATTTATCGGTGGCTGCTGGGCATTTATGAAGCTGCTCTCATTTCCTTTTATTTTGGCACCCCATGGGAAGTACTCTGAAGATTTCTTTTTACCATTGCATTACCGATGGGTTATTTTTCTTGGATCCAATT
The DNA here is from genome assembly GCA_916701665.1 of Sebastiscus tertius. Classification (NCBI taxonomy): domain Eukaryota; kingdom Metazoa; phylum Chordata; class Actinopteri; order Perciformes; family Sebastidae; genus Sebastiscus; species Sebastiscus tertius. The sequence continues at coordinate 13,358 of CAKAOH010041658.1, read as the reverse complement.
AAATAGTGTGCATTTTCTTGCTAGGAAAAAGAATGATAAAGAGTCGAAGACTCCTCTTTTTTGACTGTTCCAGTGAGCAGAGTCTGTCATGATTAGGATTATTATTCTAAACTAAAACTGAATTTCAAACAAAATTTAGCAGTGAAAATATTGTTAGTAAACTGAAACAAAGTAAAAATAATATTCTTTAAGAAAAACTGAAACGACATTTCCTGGGTAAAAAACAAATAATTTTTAAAAAACTGAACGTAAATTAATTTCAGTTTGTCTTTTTAGCTATAATATATTGCAACTGAAGAAAGAGACGGCATGAATTTTTGTCAATTCTTGCAACATTGAACCACAGATATTGAACATATTGACATTCCAGGAGACGGCGCTATGATGCAATTGCTTCACATCCGACACTAAAGTAGCGCAAACATTAAACATCATCAAACGTCATTCCTTTACAGTTCTCCAACCATGTATTTTGTATGTAACCTATATGTAGCTACATACTACACACTGAGACATTATACGTAACAAAAACAAACTAAAACTACTGTAAAACTAAATACATAAAAAAATAAAACGAAACTTTTCTGAAAAATTGAAACTAAACTAAAATGAAATCGAAAAGTAAAAACTAAAATAGAACAAAAGCTAATTGAAAATTCAAAACTTGTATAACCATGGCCGTGACTCGTGAGTGCAACACCATGCCTGAACTAGCTTGCAGGCTTTGTTTCGTTTCCGTCAGCCAATTCACATAACACACAGTATTATTTGAATATATTATACAGTGTTCTGACCTCGTTGTCACTCCCCACAGACATGCACAAAGATCACAGAGATTCGGGAGTGACGAAAAACCACATTACACCACAAACGTTAACGCCAGCCGTTAGGTGTGATCTAGTACTTGTGGGTGCTGCCTTGTGGCTGTCACCCTGTCAGGGACTTGAGACCACAAGGGAATATACAGTACTATGTAAGGGATAATGTACAGCGAGCCGGTCACTGTTGTGAAATAAACCCTGACAGGACGATGCCCAACACAAAGGGGTTTATTTCACAACAATGACCCGCTAGCTGTACATTATCCCGCTTATTACACAGCTACTTACTTAAGAAATCAATAATTTGACACAAAAATGGTCCTCCAGAGTTCGACATCAGAATTGCACCCATAGCAACGGTCTGTTATACATAGCAACGGTCTGCTATAAAGAAATAACAGACCGTAGAATGCCGTGATTGACCAATCAGAATGAAGTATTCAACAAAGCTGTGTAATAACTAGTGAGAACATTTAATGTGAGGATGGGGAACCAACCACTATGCTATCAGGTTAATATATCGGTTAGGTAACTATAAAGCATAAACACTTACCTACCCAATAAGACTGTCCTCTATCCAGGATGCAGCCTTCTCCTACTTATTATAGCACCTTAAACACATGGACGGTGCTGTTTCGGGATGTTAAAGTTCCAGTATTTGCTTTCAGAACAGTCATCTCAGTGGGTGACACTGGAGTGTCGACTTTCTCTATTTACCCAACTTGCCTTTTGTTTAATTAGTTTGGGCAACAGCCAACAGCTTCTAACCACAACCCACTAATGAACCAAGCAGCGCAAGAAAAAAAACTACTTTGTGATTAGTTTTGTAGTTGTTTGTTCCTTTCCCCACTAGCTTCTTGTTTGTCCGGGGAGAAATCAAATACAGCTGTACACAGACTTTCTCTACATCTGTGGAAACACACAAAACAATGTTGTGTCCTTGAAACAAGTTAGAGACTCTGCTGTGTCCGTTGGGGGACGACTTGGAAATGCACTCCGTTATCATGCATCTGGTCCAATGTGCTAATCTCTGTTTGTCCACATGGCGTCTGAACCAAACGTAGCTCTGAATCCATATTTGTTTCAGATGTGGGTGTTTGTGTAAGACAGGGATGAGGGATCGTGGGCGAAGGAGAGCCAGCGGTCTGCAGATTTAATTCAAACCTTTCACCTCAGCTGGTGATTTCACTTTCCTCTGTCTGCTCGATGGAGCATTAGTGAAATCAGCTGGTGGTGAGTCTTTGGTTTGGAGTGAAAACCTCCAGACAGTTGGTACTCCATGGCACGTGGGTTTTCCATTCATGGTGTATGATATTCCTCTTAAGATTAATTCAAAACCAAATTCTGCGCTCTTTGGCCAAATGTGTTCTCACAATACAGGCAACGGCAACATAAAAGGTTTCTCAAAAGAGCAGCAATAATTGCCAATTTTTTTCATCTTTTTATAAAAGCAAAGAGAGTGATTACATTAACGTCCCAATGCAAGCCACCATTAGAGTTTCCTTTGTCTGCAAGCCTCGCTGGGGCTCCAGCAAGTGCATTAACCTAACAACTCCTCTGTAGTCATGCTCATGATTACTCTTCCTCAAAGCATACTGCCGCAGTCTCTAAACAGCCCCCTTCATAATCACAAAGCGGCTCCTTCGCCTCCCTCAGCGACATTTCTTCATTTTTGTGGGCGAGGCGGGCAGATATTTAATAAAAGATATCTTCCCCGAAACTGTAATGATTCACTGAGAACAGCCGGCTGAACCTGATTTCTGCGCCCTCCTCCCTATTTCTCAGCTCGCTCTCCCCCCCTCCTCTCTTCCGCTGTCCAAATCCTATCAAGCTGTCATTTCAAAGTCCGGTGTGATTTGGGCTTTGCCCCGGGGTGGTGCACAATTAAAGCTCTGCTTGGCCCAAATAAGGGACACACAAAAACTGCTGGCATCTCCTCAAGGCTTACATCATGCCTCTCTGTTTTTTTTTTTTTTTTACCTTCCGTCAAACTTCTTTATCTTTGTCGCTGTCTCTCTCTTTCTGTCTACCTTCTGGCTCTCTCTCTCTCTCTTTCTCTCCCTCCCTCCTTCCTCGCTTTAATTTCTTAATCGTTTTAATTATTCAAAGAGAATTTCTGCCTGGCGGTTATCCTGTTTGTTCTGTCTCATTTGGATGAGAAAACACCAGCCGCTAATTGACCAATTAGGCCGGCTACAGATGACATCATTGTAGTTTGTTAGGAAGAAAGTTTGTTGCAGCCATTGAGCCAGAGGCAATGGTGCGCATCTCTGTCTGTAACTGAAGTATGCCAATAGGTTGATTTATTTATTTATTTATTTCCCCCCCCAGATTTAACACTTAAGTGCTGCTTTGCTTTTAATTAACTAGCAAAGCATCACTTCAGTTAGCTGTGCTCGTCTTCTGTACCGTATATGGTAAATAAATTGTGTAGTGTACAGAGAATTAGCAGGAAGTGAAAAGGAACAGAGTTAAAGTTCACTAACACTAGATCAGACTTTGTCCAACTGTACATCTGTTAGATTTATTGATTTGTTTTATCATAGGTTATTTTCTTCTTTTTCACTGCTGTGGTTTGATGTATCTTTGGACTTTGATCGTAGCAAATGTACGTAGAAAATCAATAATGCTTGCAAGAAAAATGACACATTGGGCTAGTAAATTTAGCAACTCATTTGTAACAATGAATTAAAGAATTGACTTTGGGTAAGTACATTTCTGACTCACTTGCCCGCCCTTTAAGTTTATCGTTCACGTGTTGCACTATTTTATGTGTTTGAGTCCTTACAGGTAATTTCCACGACACCTCAAAAGCTTAGAGTCAGCTGTCTAAACTCATACTCAGTATGTCATACTTGACTACATGCATTTGGTGGTTGTGCATTTGGAAGTTGACTGAATTTATCATTTAAAATGGTTGATATTATATATTTGCGTTCTTGCCTTTCAGATCCACGTCTACAGCCTAGAGACGGGCAAACCTGTGGCTTGTGTCGGCGACTCGCTGGGAGATTTCACTTGCATCAACCTGAGAGACAGCCCTCCTCACCTGCTGGTGTGCGGAAACAAAGACAGGAGGTAGGACGCTGAGACAAAATCACACACTTTCACACAAATTAGAGAATACACAGGCCACTGCGATTTATTCAAACATCACAAATGGCTGAAACTGAGCCAAAAACTTGAGCTGAAAGGAGTGTCTGTTAAATAGTTTTCCCACAGTGACACCTGATGAGGGAGGCTGCAGTACTTGCAGAGGAGAACAGGTGTTGAGAAAATGAGTGAGAAGATGAGGCTCTATTCAATTTGCACATTATTCACAATTCTCAGTCTCTCTGTTGCATTGAAAAAGCAAAGACAGGGGCATTAACATACGTAGATGTGAGGCGTTTTGTTCCTCTTTCTGAACAGAGATGTCTGTTTCCTTTATTACCTGGGATACGATACAAGTTTTGATCCCACCCAGCGACAACACACACACACACACATCCACTGTGTGCACACACACTCGCCACATTGCTAACCTGGCTCTCCAGATGAGGAAAGACACATAAAAGAGCCATTCTCATCTATTCTGCACTTGTTAGCGGGTGCTGCGGTGCATGAGCTGGCAGGGAAAGAGAAATCCCTGGCGCGTCTTCGTCCAAAGCTGCCCCTGCTGTTTCTATTCAGCACCAAATCCATCTGGCTGTTAAGTAGTTGGCTTAAAGCGAAAGACAGACCACATCGTATTGTTTAGGTTCTGTTTTTTTCTTACTAGTTATGACTCCTAGCAAAAAAAATGCTCCGTTAAAGGTGTTTTGTCGAGTGCCAAAAGGAAATGTTCTGAATTGTTTTTGGGTGAATTGAGATGGAGCATTGTTAGAGTCTTTATCCAATTCCTTTTCTGCTTTACTCTTGGTCTTTGCTTTCTGATAGATGTGTAGTTTTGTTCAGAGAGATTCACACACACCAGCTTGGCTCTTCCCACTTTGGCCCCGGCCGATGCAGCGCACAGTCGAAGACAAATGGGGGAGACAGTCGGCGATCTTGGCCCTCTGACAGCGTGGCTTAAGGCCAAAGCCTAATGCATCCCTTCCTTTTGTCCAAATGAGTTTTGTCCCTCTGTTTTTTTGTGAGATCCAGGGAGCAAATGAGGGGTCTTGATAAGGGCTGTTTGGAAGAAGGCCACATCTGTGCAAACGGAGAAAATGTGGACTAAGAGCAAAATTGGATCCAGAAAGAGAGAGGGAAGAAATAGTGAGTGTCGTACCTGTGGCTATTGGTCACCGGTACTTAGCAGGACTGCTCTTCTTGAGTCCAGCCTCGAGACCACTTGACGTCTAGGATTTGATTCCACTTTCTCCTGCCAATTTAAAAACTTTAAATGTCTTCAAACTTTTTTGAGTCACACTAGTAACATGGCTGTAGGGATGGCAATGCTGATCTGTCGGTCAGGGTCCACCACTACAGACTTTCGTGGTCCTCAGAGGGTGAGTCCTACTGACCACTGACATTTACTTATCCAGTGAAAAATGGTAACATCTACTAAATGGTTTGGCAATACATTTTGTACAAACGTTCACGTTTTCCAGACGAAGAATCCTAATGGCTTTGGTGATCCTCTGAGTTTTCCTCTAGCGACACCACGAAGCTCACATTTTATGATTTTGAGTCAAATGTCTCCACAACAATACGATGGAGGAGATTCATGACCCTCTCAGGATGAGTTGTACTCACTTTAGTACAGATTATTAACTTTACCAATACTTTGGTTTATGACCACATACCTGAAAAGGTAATGATATTCCTAGGGATGCCCCCTCTTAGTCAATTAGTCGACTAATCAGTCGTTTTGGTCTGTCGACTAAGATTTCTTTAGTCGATTAGTCGTTTTTTATACTTTTTTCATACTGAATGACTTATTTCTAAGAAACTTGTGAGCACATTTCTGGTGAACACAAGATTTAAAGTGGTGCTTTTGTGTGATTATTTGTGGAGAAACTCCGTTTTACAGATTGGTCGAATAAATCAACTAATCGATTAGTCGATTTAAAATCATGAGTGTTAGTCGACTAAGAATATTTTTGGTTGAGGACAGCCCTAGACATCGCCATTCAGCCTCAGCAGTTCTTTTTGATAATAAGCAAATATTAGCATGTTAACACGCTAAACTAAAGGGATGAACACGATGAACTGTATACCTGCTACACATCAACATGTTAACATTGTCATTGTGAGCATGTTAGCATGCCAATGTTAGCATTCAGCTCAAAGTACCACTGTGTCTAAGGACATGCTCACAAGTCGCTAGCATGGCTGTAGACTCAAACTTCTATTTAGCAGTATATCTGATGATTAAGGGTACTAAAGAGTACCTAGTCGTGTGCATCAACCTTGTTCGGCCCTTGACAAACTCTTGGAGAACAAATTGAGAAAAACTAAATCAATGTTTTTTGCACCTTTTTGTACACTTTTTTTCACCTGATGTTGAATTTGGTTAATTCCGGCCTCATTCTTCTACAAGATGTTGTCCTGATCTTGGAATAGAGAAAGATACAGGTGATGATTTTAACCCACTGGCTGTAACTGCAAAGTCTGCAGAGCAGAACACCTGTAACAAAGTTTGGCAATAAACTCGTTGTGCACTGCGACAGCCAAAATGTGTTAGAACCTTGAAGGTATCCATTCGTGCGGAGTACCAAACAAAACCACTTGGGATCCCCAAATCACAGGTTTGCGTCAAACATTACCCTCAGTGTCTGATGATTAATGTCTCGTCCAGCTGTAGGACTAACTGGAGTTATCCGAGCCTTCCCGACACTGAGCTCCTCCTGATTAATGAAGAGGAGTCTGGCCACTGACAGCTCACTGAAGACGGAGCCGCCTCCAACACTAGATTTATGGTTCCCTGCGGTCTGCCAGTAATGCTCAGCCCTCATTGTTTAAACGTGTGCTTCCATCACGTAATGCCACTAAACGGGCAAAACTAACTGCAGACAACAAGACCGCGGTGCCCATTTAGCCATTTAACTGTGATTCTTGAAAACATTTGTGGGAGCGGAAATGAAATCTGTTTGAGTCCCCAAAGTGAATTTGATTATGGTAATGAAGTCTTGGAAGAAGGTTGAGTCTGGATGGAGTCATGTCCTGGATGCTTTCAGCTGCAATAAAGCCACAATGACAACAGATGGAGCTGCAGGTCCCCTGGGCTTGTTGTGCTCATGAAACACAGCAAGCAAAAAAACCCTGCTGTTATTATCCCTTTTTAGATGATAAATAATACAAATACTTACTTTATAAATAATTATAAATATTTATTATTATTAATAATAATAATAATTTATAAATACTTACCTTTAATAATAATAATAATAATTTATAAATACTTACCTTTATTAATAATAATAATAATAATAGTAATCATAATATCATAAAAGAAAAATATAACACTTATCCTAAAGAAGAATTTATTAATTACTTTTTAGAAAGAATTAGAAAACAATTATCCAAATCAGAATATTTGTCAAAAATAAATACATGGGTAAAATAAATAAATAAATAAATAAATAATAATAAAGCACATTATATACAAAAGCAATCAAAAATAAAGACAAACTTAATACTATTTCATTATTTAATCAAATAAATAAGACAAATCTAAGAGTAGGATGAAGTCAAAAACATACAAAGACGCAATGATTTTAAAGAGGAACCTCGATATGAAAGTCTGCTTGTGGTCACAACCACCAGAACAAACCATGTGATCAGCCAAATCCTCAAATCAGTTCTGTATTTCTCTTTACTTTGTGGAGAAATGTGAGACTTATGCAATATTTAAAATAAGCTTTCAAAATAGAACGGATGAATAGATTACATTTCATTATGCCCTTTAGGAATGATGTGACGTGTGCGACTCTTTCAGCTGCGTCCCCGACTCCGCCGTTGTGAAACAGACTTGGGAGCAAATAAAATAAATAAATATAAAAACATAATTCAAAGCTGTAAGCTTCCTGCACTCCTGAACTTGTGTAATATTATCTTACGATCCACGCACCAAGCTTTGATTAATCAATAGGCGGTGCTTTTATGTAAGTTTATCTCTTATCTGGAACATGACCTGCTCCGGAGCAGGTTGGGTGTTCAGCATAAGTTACCATGGCGATCTACCCCAGTAAGAAGTGAACCACCGTCATAGAACTGAAAACCCAGAGTTAACCCTGAGATTACCTCGCTAACCCCAAATCCTGCTTCGTAGTACAGGCCTCTGTATTTGTATTTTCTGTTATTTTGCCCACTACTTGATCTGCGGTTGCACTACTCCATTTGTACCATAATGGATTTTCCAAGCCTCATCTAATGTAACACTTTCAAGTATAGTTGGTTTCTGTCCACACTTATTTTATATCTTCTCTATATTATTATAACTTTATTGTTTTTACCGGCCCCATATCCAGTGAAAGTGGTAAATATATCCCGGTGACGAATAGCAGGAGATGAAATGATGTGATATTTGGGTTAAGCTCAGGGTAAATAAGGCTGTAACTAAAGCTTGCATTGGCACATCTGCTTCAGTTTGTATTTGTCTTTGGTCTCTTGGCTGAATGTTGAAAAGTTCCTTCGGAAGTGAGAATAGTGTCCTTTTGTCTGTAAATGAATGCACTCTTTGACAAACTGTACTCTCTTTCTCGTGCACTCTTGGATTTCTCCGCCTCTGCAAGCAGGAAGTGAAATCCAAAATTACCATGCTTCACTGGAAATGACTGATACTATTGTACTCAACTCATTTCTTATTCCTTTATTGGACTCATTTTAAATCACAGTGTTAGAGAAATTCATACAAAGCAAATGTGCAATTCGAAAACTTACCTTGTGTTACATTATTATAGTATTGGCCAATAAACAAATAATATTTCTTAATTGACCTACCTAATTGCAATGACATGGCAAAAATGAGCAACATATTTCTCAATAAGTGAATAACCATTTGTTCATCTCTGCTGTGTTTCAGGGTGAGGGTGTTTGACCTACGAGCCGGCTCCTCCGTGGCGTCCCTGTACGCCCACCACCTGGGCGTCACCTCGGTGCAGGCGGACGAGTGGAAGATCGTGAGCGGCGGAGGCGAAGGATTGGTGTGCGTGTGGGAGATGAGGATGGGGGCCAAGCTGTGGGAGATGCACAACAGGTGGGATTGTGTTTCCTCTGAGCCACTGAGAGGAGATACGGACTCTCAGCTACACTGATGAAATACACATGTGCAGTTAAACCGGCTTCAAAGACGTCGTCACATCTGTTTTTGTAACTTAGCGTCTCTGTTTGTTTCTAACACGTTGCAGTTGTGCTGGGTGCCTTTGAGATTGGAGTTAATGAAGGCATTCACAAAACCCATTAACCCAGTGATTTTACATATATTGTTTTCTTCTCGTTGATGTCTTATTGTTCTCCAAATTATTGCAAGAGCCACAAGTAAGATAATAGTTTCAGCTGAATGATGCATAAATAAATAAATAAATAAATACATACATTTAAAAATAAAAATAAAATAAATGCAAAATAAATAAATGCATAAATAATTAAATAAATTTAAAATTAAATAGAAGGGAAAATTAGAGTAACTAAATAAGGGAATTAATATAAAAATAAATAAATAAATAAAGCAATTTAAAACAGAAATATAAATTGATGTCACATTTATGGCTTAATTTATTTTTTTATATTTTTAAGACATTTAAACACAATGACATTTATTTATTTATCGAGTCATTTATTTATTTATTTTTGATTTTGGCAGGTTCTGTCCTCCATAGCATGTAGGCTTTTAATTTGGAACCAATTTAGTACCACATCAACATGGTCTACATTAAGGGAAAATGTGTTGCAGCTTTTTTTGTTCACTGATTAGAAAACATTAATTTTGGTGACACATGTGATGCATAAAACCAGAATTTGGACATTTTCTTAGATATGGTAAAGTTCCACACATCTTGACAAGATCCATTTGTGCAAAAAGACTAACATGCACAAGTAAAAAAAAAAAACATTTATATATTTTACACTGAAGGTGTTGTTTTCTGTCTCGGCTGCAGGCATCCTGTAAGGCATGTACGCTTCAACACCAGCACCTTGGTGACAGCCAACATCCCCGATGACAAGTTGCCAAGAGGGGCCTGCATCACAGACGATGACCTCACAGCTCACCGCAGGTCACTGATCTCCCTCCCACACTCTTCTTCTTCTTCTTCTTTTAACCTGCATCTTTTCTCAACATCCACCTCTCATTCCCCACAAGCTTACAGAATCAGAAATACTGCTTCTCTCTACCTGTTTAACTGGAGCAAATTCAACCTTGTATCATTCTTAAAAGGAAAAGTTAGATTTTTTGGGAAATGTGCTTATTTGCAGAGAGAAGATTGATACCACTCTCCTGTACGAGAGTTGTATGGATCTTCTCACCTAACTCTTAGCAAAATAAGAAATAAGTGTAATTCCCAAAATGATGAACTATTTGTTTTAATGGCAATATATAATTGCTATTTGTCAAAGTAATTAAATTATCTTATTATTACAAATGGGATGGTGGTTTAGATGGCTGGAAGCCTGTCTCATGCTAGTTGTGTCATTAATTTTTACGCTTTCTCAAAATTAAATTGGGACCACATCTCCCAGACAACCTGCTGCTCCTCTCTGTTGGAGTTTTTATTTATGCCTACAAAGCAGCATGAAACCATAAAAAGGAGCGCATGCAACAAACTGAATTCAATCAGGTTTTTAAATAATCACACCTCTGATGATAAAGATGCATTTTGTATATAATATTAATAAGTATGTAATATAATATTAATAAGTATGTTTTCTTTAGTGTATAATCTGAAAATAGGAATTGTTGTTTTTTTTTTTTACCTTATGTTTTGTGATACTGTATTGATTTTCAAAAACACCATAGATTTTCATTTAATAATGTACATGCAAAGATTAACTCAGTCAATACTTAATTTCATTTGCAATGATGTGCTTCCTCTCAAAATAGTGCTATGATGTTGGATGTTACAGGGACTGTGATAAATGCATGTGCAGATCCAACTGTTCTGATTAAAAGTTCACTTTTTTACTTAGATTGTGTGCATATGGTGTTGTGAATGTGTTTTTTATACTATGAGTTTTCCTAAAATTAGATTTAAAAAAAAAAAAAAAGAATCGCAATATATCGCCTTGCTTACAGTATCACAGTATATCGCAATATATTGAATCATAACCCCTGTATCATGATATGTATCGTATTGCCAGATTCTTGCCAATACACATCCCTACTACAGCTTGAACGAGTCCTCTTCACGGAGCCGGCTGCCATGTTTCTACACTAGCCCAGAATGGACAAATTAAACCTCTAAAGTGGGCCACTCACGTTTTCACACCTTCGCATTGGCCACCATAGTTCTGCACCTTCAAGCATCTAAATTTGAACAGTTTTCCAAAAAGTGAAATAAGTAATATCTCTATTGTTATTGTTACTCATATAAATGTTTTTTATCCCTCAGACACAGGGGAGTCATCTGCCATTACGACTTCTCTGAGGACGCGTTGTCACAGGATCACATCCTGCCCATCTGCAGGTCCGACTACATCGAGTCATCCGGCTACAACTACAACATCGGCCTGGCGATGCCTTACGACAGGCTGTCTGGCTCCCATCCATCCCACTGACGCTCGGTTTTACAAACTGCAACTTCACTCAGTGAGTGACTGAACGGACTAATTAAATTAGTTTCCTTTTATTATCTAAATCAAATCAAGCTTCTTGTAGTAAGAAGATGGTATAGAAATATTCTATAAGAAGAAGAAATGTAATATTTTAAAGTGTATTATCTATCACTGTTGGTATTTGTAATTTACAATGTGGAAGCTGCCCAGATGTTGCTCAGCATCAGTCTTGTAAACAACTACTGTAAAGTTAATTTATTTTTAATTGATAGCTTTCTGGTTTTCAGTGCTGTTGTGTAACATTACAGCAATAAAAGTCATATTTCTGACTCATTTACTTAATAAGATTCTTCTTAGTACATTTATTAGTTTCTCAAAAAGAAATAATTGTGCACGTATTTGTTTTATCATCAAAATTTATTTTGTTCATTAATACAATTCAGTACAAAATCTGGATTTTCAAGGCAGAATAACAGTGGTTAGTTACACAGCGTCTCAGAGGAATAGATAAATTAAACCTGTAACTATTCTAGAGCTGCAGAGGAATGGTATGTGCCTGCAGTCTCACTCTTTGGATGTTGGCCATAACCGATGACCCATGAATGCCAGTGCAGCCACTGAGCATGACTGACATCATCTAACACGTGAACCTTTTGACTAAAGTACAAAGAATCCTTCACATTACAAGCTGGTTACATAAAGATTTGTAGAATTGCAGAAGAATGCAGAGAGGTAGTGTGTTAGATGGCAACCTGATAGAATTAATAGGCAAAAGATGGGAAACAAAACTCTTTGAAATACGTGACACTTGTAGGATCACAATGATTTAAAAGTGAATTCTTTAGGCTTAAAAGTGAACTATAGAAGTAAACGTCCTTTGACAAGATGGTGGAAGTATTTAGAGTCAGTCTTTAATTTCCTATAAAATGTACTTACAGTATGGTATTAGGTTTATAATTTCCCTCCATCCGAAAATATATTAGTGCACATTAAGTGTTTCAGTCCATTTAAGGACTAGAGAGGCTCTGCTAAAAACAGCAGCAACATAAACATTTCTTTACAAAAACAACAACTTCAAGAGGTTGATTTCCCACAACGCATTGTTGTGGTGTTTACATCCAAAAAGCGAATGTGCATCCTGGTCTCCATTTCAAGCCCTTTTAGAATCTGTGGGCAGATAACAAAATGCTGTCGTAAGTGAGTGACAAAAGGAAAATATATATTACATTTTTAAATTATAAGATTGGAAAAGTGCAAACCTGTTCAAAATGCTCAAACGTAATTCCTTCATAGAAATCCTCTGGGGCCTGAAATGATGAAGAGAAAAATGAATGTGTTACTTTGCTGCAGATATGCGATGGTGACAATTTATCATAACAGTTTAGTTCTGCTGAGTTTCATTACCATGTGAGGCACATTTGTGCTCGCCACTTCCAACATGGCAGCATCTGCTATTGCCTTGGCAGCTTCTTGCCCAATGGCTCCGCTTTTTGACAGAAGCTCCTCTACTACCTAGGATGAGAACAATGTTGTTAGTCTTTAAACCCTCATGAAGAACTTTTTATGACTTTCTACACTATGACACTTTTAGGACTTTATAACTTTTTTCGTCATGCTATATTATGAGATGTTTTCACATTACACTGACTTTTTTCGACATGCTATACTGTGACCTTTTTTTTTTTTTTACCTTTTGACGACATTATGCCTTTTTTCTTGACAAACTATACTATAACTTAATGATTTTTTTTTTTAATTTCGACATACTATACTATGACTTTTTTTGACATAATATACTATGCCTTTTTTAGCCATGCCTTTTTTTCAGTAAACTATATTATGACTTTGTTGACATGCTTA
>CAKAOH010041657.1:0-63518 GCA_916701665.1 Sebastiscus tertius | reverse complement strand
TAAATGAACATCATGCTGTATTGAAGAAGACTTGAAACTAGCGATTGAGACCATAAACTCATGTTTACAATGTTTGCTGAGGTAATAAATCAAGTGAGTAGTAGGCTTATTTTTTCATAGACTTCTATACAATCAGTCTTCTTTTTACAACCAGAGGAGTCGCCCCCTGCTGGCTATTAGAGAGAATGCAAGTTTAAAGCACTTTTCAGACCCGGAGGTTACCCAAAACCATCCAGCATATATGGAGCAACATTATCATTCATTATTATCATTCATTTAGAGTCGTGTTTCTGGCCACCTGATGAATGTCCAATATTCACTCTCCTTTAGGCTCTGTTTTTGGTCTCCACCAACTCCTGAAGGGAATATCTCGCTTTAGCTGCTAAATGCTACTGTTCAACAGCTAGTTGCTAACTTTGTCTGCCCTTTTGTGCTGAGCAAGTAGTGTACAGTGGGTTTTTGAGCTTCAACTCTGAAAACAACAGCCTGCTGCACTAGAAAATGACACTACGAGAGCAGTGAGAGTGAACCAAAACGGTAAAATTGTAGATCAGAAATGCGTGAGCTGCAGAATGAGTGATGAAGTTCATCACTATCAGCCATATAAGTCGTCATGTGATCCATTTTTAATATAAAAATATTGATTATAGCCGCTTTGAGAATAAAAATGATTACACCACTGTAATTTCTCGTGGAGGCATGTGTCTCTATAGGCTAGTAAAACAAATGAATCAATATGAAGTTTAAGTTAAAGATAACCTTGGTTTGTTAAATAATGATCTGGTTTGATGAATGACTGTATAGGGAACAGGATACATGGCACGATAATGAAATACAGAGCAATATATTGCGGAGCAGAAATTGATTTCAGATTGCAAACCGATAAACGCTCACACTGAAGTCAATTAAGCAGAAGTTATTGGTGTAACAGGTCGTTTAAGTGCTCATTAAACCTTGGCTGGCTGATCAGCGGCCCTTTTATCCAATAATTACTGTTCTCCAGCGTCAGTGACCTCTCAGACACAGGAAGTCAAACTCAGTAGGAGACCTATATTTTTGGCCTGTGTGGATTAGTAAGTGTGTTTTAGTGCATCTGTCTGTCTACATGTTTTATTCTTTTCACTACCTGAATCTCTACTTTTGCTCTATAGGACCTGTCTATTAAAGTGGCGAAGAGTTACTAACGGTTGTTCTGCTCTGATCGCTCGACTGAGTCCATCAATCCAATACATGTCATCATTATTTCGCAGTTATAAAACAGGTGGCTGTGATCTTCAGCTCTGACTGGTTGAGCCTCGTTCAAAAGCCACGGTAAAATACTCAGTAAACCTGCAGCTGTGACTGCACAACATTCACTAAAATATTAATATGCAAGTCAAACGCAATAGGGTGCGAAAAGCAGACGACTTCTCCATTAATTTTTATTTACTTTGTGGATTAACTGCGGGTGAATGATGTGAGAAGTTAGACACGATAAACCAAGGAGAAGATGATGATACAGATAAGACTGATAATTAACAAGAGGGGGAATTAAAAAGTTGCGAAAATCACAAAACACGGCTCTAACCATTAAGCAGAGTACGTGAAATGTTTGATAAAAAACAGTGAGTGGCAGATATGGCTTTTAAAGCAGTAAGAAAAGAAGAATGAACAGGTAACGGGCACATTACAACCTCGAGTTGAGTCGACTTTATGACGATCACACAATCTCCGTCACTGAAAACAAACACGACACTGGACCTTCTAGCAAATGACTGTGCAATTTGCAACAAAATCTAGGACAGAGAGCTGTAGAGGCAGACAACAAGGACAACAATGGTCTGCTTCTTTGACTCACACAGCGAATCCATCAAAAACTACAAGATCCCTAAGACAAAAAACAACAAAAAAGCCTACAGTGATTTATGTGCAAGCAGCTGGAAAACCCACGGTATCCTGTCACTTTCTTGCAGGAATACCTGTCACTGCTGCTGCTGCTGCTGCCTGATGCAGAGACCTTTTTATCTTCATCCAGCTCCCATATACAGTATAAAGTTTCCTAACATATCCTCTGCCTAAACTCGTACTGCTATCTGAGCTTTTTCAAATCATGAAATGTAAGGAAAGATACGATAAAGGGAATTAAATGCCAAAGCAATTACTCTGAAATCTTACAAAAAATAAAGTGATAGAGATTAAAGTGTACACAGTCCTCTGTAAAAAAAAAACAATAAAACCTTAAGAGAAGAAGAATGTAATAACTTGTAGTTTTCACTACCTTTCTCTGCCCCAATTCATAAAAAAAGTTAGATGATTTTTGACCTTGTGAGACACTCGTGCTCCTAATTTGACATGCTTCAACCCAAAATATTACTACACTGTATGGACAAGTATCAAAAATGTACTGAATCTCTCACTAATAAAAGGTTCCTCCTATGCATTGCAGAATGTCTCTCAATGTCTTTATTTAACCTTATTAAATATATATGTGATGTCTTTATTTAACCTTATTAAATATATACGTGATGTCTTTATTTAACCTTATTAAATATATACTATATATATAAGTAATGTCTTTATTTAACCTTATTAAAGTCAGAGTGCTCCCTTGACTTTGTGTTTTATCTTCTTCTTAGGCCGATAATAAACAAAACATGTTCAGATAAAAAGCGCTGTGTCATTGTAGGGGCATACTGTATCATACTGCATACTGATGGTGATTAGTCTTACGTTGTGCAATAATCTGTGACCAACATAAGAGGGTTTTTCTTTTTTAATCAAAAATACTGTGACATTTAAAGCTTCAGTAGGCAACACGTTTTGCCATCATTAGGCAAAAATTCCATAATAACTTTTCAGCATATTGTAATTCAAGTGTTCTGACAGAAAACTAGAGTTCTGCACCTCCTCATGGCTCTGTTTTCAGGCTTTAAAAAAAAATCTGAGCTATTCCTTTCCAAAAGCAGCTAAATTGGAATATGATGCTGTAGAGAGAATGAAAAGCAGCAAAATTGCTGCCGAAAAAGGCAAAAATATGAGCCTAAAGATGCTGAGACGGGTCGCCTTTCTGATACAAGTTGTCATGTGATCCAGTGTTAAAATAAAAATATTGATTATTAGGGTTGGGGGAAAAAATTGATATAGCATAGTATATCGATAGTCAACGTCAAGGTCAAGTTTGGACTTTTAATTTTAACAATCTGACGGCCACTCTTCTGTCTTTCAGAGGTTGTAGTGGGCTCAGTCTTAAAGCCAGAGTGAAGGAACCATATGGTATTATATAAAAGTAGAAAACCTAAGGAATCCACTGGTACCCACCATGTCATGTTAGTTTGTCGGGAAGGAGGATAAATAACGCTCCCAAATGTACGCTACATTTGGGCGAGGAAAAACTGGCATGGCTGTTTTCAAAGGGGTCCCTTGACCTCTGACCACAAGATACTGTATGTGAATGAAAACTCTGAGATGAGCAGAGTAAAAACGGTATCTTATTAGATAAAACAGATGTTGACAAACTGCATAATTTGCAGTTGAAAAAGGGTAATAAATAGCAATATATCTTATCACAAAATGTTTCAAATCTCAATAAGATCGTATTGTGACTTAAGTATCGTGATAATATCGTATCGTGGGGCCTCTGGTGATTCCCATCCATATTGATTATAGCCACTTGAGTTCAATTTCACTAAACTACAGACATTAACCAGCACTTGGGTTTAACACATGTAGCCATTGGAAAGTGAAGTACTTTAAGCCAGACATGGTCTGCCCGCGGATACCAACTGTTATGTGTGAAGAATTCTGATGCGATTACATAAACAGCTCCTGCACCAGCTGCATACTCACTTCTTGCGAGGAAATGTGCTCCCCCACTTGCACAAATGCCCCCTACACCTGCACATACCTCAAATTTATAGTAGCAGTACCCTGTTACCACCTAAGGTTTGAGGGCAGAGAAAGTGCTCAGAAAACTGTACCTGCAGAAACTTGTTGTGAGTCCAGTGAGAGACTTTTCCATCCATCAATACAAAGCTCATTAGACATGCAGTCACCATACAGGGAATAGTCTCTGTATTTAGTGTGCGCACTAGGAATACTGACAGCCAGAACTGTCTTGATTAATTATATTCTTGCTCTAATGTATTAATCCTGCTGAAGAAAGTGCCTGTGCCCAACTATTATTGTCAAACTAAAGTAATAATGTTAGGAATAAGACAAGATGCAGTATTTGGCTTTTAGTTTGTCACTCGTGCTGACTTTTGTGACCCAGTCATGCGCATAACTTAATGTAACACTTGTATGTAAAGTCTGTGTTTGGATCTGTAACCAGAAGATGATGTCAGGCGTGCGTTTAATGACGTACACAAGAGGGTGTTTGGATGATGTCCACATTATTGTCCACATTCCTCTGACATTCAAGTCAGATCACGCCTGGATGCGATGTGACTCAATGCAGTCTTCACACGTCGTAAGTACACATACAAGTATACATGGCACCGTAAAAGTCATAAGTGTAACCGTCGTCTGGGTTCGTCAGTGTCAAAAGTGACTTTAGAGCTGCTGCAGCAGCGAAGGTCAGACAAATGGTGCAGTGTTAAAGTTTCGTCAAAACAGCAGACGAGAAGACACGGTCATGCAGTATGAATAATTACAGAACCACAGTGGCATTTTATTTACTCCCGCTAAATGCCAAGGTCAAACGGTTTCCAGCTCAAGCAGGGAAAACAAAGGATTTTCAGTGCATTATTGCACTGTTGCATTATTGATTTAAATGCAATTTCTCATTAAAGTACTTTCCTTCAGATCATTTTGTCTGAGTTCAGACGCGGCCCCCTCGTGCTATGAATATTAATCCGCTAACTTGTAAGACTTGTTGTGGCTCGAATCCTAATGACCTAATCACATTTTAATGTGTCTTTCATTTCCTCATACATTACAATATCGTAAAATTGCTTTAATGTATTCATTCACAATTCTCTCATTCATTCATGATGTTACCTCGCTTACTTCACTGGAATACAGATTCAATGCTAAGTGGTTTAAATTACAATAATCGTACCAATTCACCCACTAAATGAATACTGTCTTTGTTTATGGGCTCAGCCAGATGAAATCTGAGTGCATGAGTGTGTATGTGTGTGTGAGAGAGAGAGAGAGAGAATGTGAGTTAGTACATGCATGCTTGTGCGTGCATACATCTCCGTGGGCGAGTTAGGGCAGGCAGATGGCATGTTGACGCTAAGCCCACACGTGCCGTACCCTACGCATGCTTTTCTGTGACCCTTCACCTCCAGCTGACTCCCATTCTTCAGATGCCACGCGTTCTTCAGAGAGGTTTGGCCCGACTGTATGGGACACAACATGGTCCCCTGTATTGACAATAATAATACCCTCTTTCTAATAATGTTATCTACAAACATCAGAATTCCTCTGAGCAGCAGCATTTGAAATAGAAACCTCATCTTATTTCTGGATAAAGTTGTGAAGTGGTAGTATTGCTTCCTTTATTTTCTGAGGACCAGTGCAGTACAGTATGTTTAATATTGCACATACAATCACACAAAAGGTGGACACAACAACATAGTGAACACCAGCAACCCAATATAACCTGTTGTGTTGCTCCCTATTGGCAGGAATTTGGAAGTGCTTCTAAAACAACACAAACAACCATTAGAAAAACAGTTTATATGAGCATTTTCTGGTTAGGTTAAAGCGGCTATATTCAATATTTTTATAATAACAAAGGATCAAACGGCTAATAACGTTAGTAGTGACAAACCCACAGTTATCACCTGGCTCTCTTAGATACCGTTACTGTTTTGGTTCACTCCTAACCACTCTCATAGCATCGTTTTCGGAGGCAGTAGACAGCCGTTTTCAACAATAAAAGCAATAAAAACCCACTCTATGCTACCTGCCCCTCACCAAACGGCAGACAGACAGTTAGCAACTAGCTACTAAACATAGTCGAGTATTTAGCTGGTAAAAAGACGGATATTTCCCTCATGAGTTGGTAGAGACCAAAAACTGAACTAAACCTAGATTTGACTTAAATTCACCAGGTGGCCAGAAATACGACTCCAAACGAATGCTAATGTCAGACTTGTGTTTACAACTTGTTTCTGCTGCCCCCAAGTGGCCAAAAACAAATCCATTATTGCAGGTTTAAGGACTTGAAAACACTTGGTTAAGGTTAAGGAAAGATTGTATACAGGGTTAAAAGGAACCAATTTTAAGTGTTGCAAGACCAAAAGAGGTCGCTTGTCAGGAAAATGTGGCATTGGTGTTTAAATATGCAACGTATCCACTCAGAACAACTCGTATGATAGCTTACGAAAAGTTAATCTTCATGTTTCGTGTTTTCCTACGAATGTCCAGCAACACATGTCAATTTCCACTTGGTGTTACATGCATACAGTCTTTTCAAAATAAACTTCCGTCTTCACAGGAAACAACTTAGTTAGGTTTAGGCAACAAAACTATTTAGTTAGGTTTAGAAAAAGATCATACTTTGGGTAAGTTATGTGTTTTTTGACCCACCCATCCACCCCAACCTCCTCCATACACAACGTATGTCACTCTTTGTATTTCCTGGTTCACGATTACGTGGATTACATATGAATTGATTTTGTGGGATATACACAAATTACAGTGCATTACTTTTAGTAGGTATAGCTACAAACGCTGTATGAGAACAGCCTGAAATATGTGGCTGTTCATGTCTAATCAGTCCGAGCTTGGTTGGCGTCTGTGTTTCCATAGGCGACAGAGAGAGGCAGATGTTCCTGCTCCCACTGAGGAAGCAGCAATTAGGCTAATGTGACAAGTAACAAATGGAGACTTCACAGAAAGTGAGAGAATTAATTAATGGCTGATCTAAATGTGGCTTCACACGCCTGCATTTTGTAGTTCGGGACAGGGAGATTTAACTCCACTGCACAAAGTCCCAAGTTAAGAGATGTATCTTGGTCCACTGATCTTGGATGTCAGTGTTAGGAACAACTTCAGCTCTCTCTCCTATTTGCCCTACATGTGTTCTTCCTTTCGGGACGTCGGAAACTCCAGACTTATTAGTATTGTAGTTATCTTGTATTCTGTTAGGTACTGTGTCTTGTTAGGGTGCTGTTTTTGTGCTATATCCATGCTGCTCTGCTTTGGAGGTCACAAAGATTTAAGGACTTTGAACGCACTGCTCTGTGCCTGACCTAGTTTTATAGAAATTTCCCATTCTCCGCAAAAAGTAGCAGTTCTAGGTACCTGACATTTGTCTCAGAAGTAGGATAGAATAGACAAAACATCAGAGAGTAGCTGAAGTTGTAGGAACATTAATGAACAATATTTCTGGGTTGGGTAAATATAGATGGCATGACTATTTCAAAAGGGAAACAAATTGTTTCCTGTCATTGTCTGTAAATTATTATGACAAACTGCTCCGCGGCATTTGCATCATTCCCTCAGGATATTTCGCAGCACCAAGAACTAAAGCTAAAGCTGTTGGTGCTCCTGTTTTAAGAAGCAGAGCTACCCAGAAATAGCAGGGAAGAGTATCTCCTCTCCCTGTATCTGGCCGGTGGCCCACCTTCAGGTCTGGAGCTTTAACCTTCAGAGACTCCTGCTGCTGGTGTGGCTTGGGTTTGGCTGAGCTGAGCGTGCTGGGATATCAGCCAGACAACGATGTGTGGGTAGAGGAGCAGAATGAAGATTTCAATTGTGCTCAAGTTTCCTCTGGAAAAAGAGGATATTGTTTTGGGTGGAATATGCTGTATATTAGGAATGGCTGGAGTCCTGTGTGTATTTTTTTGTGCAGACAAAGAACAGAGCTTCTGGTGAGAAACAGCTGGCTTCTACAACTCCATGGGAAATAACTGAGTAGTTACTAGTGAATGAGTAAGGGACTAATCAGGACATAACTGCTAATTAATAAAAAGCTAACTATCTGATTTTGAATAACTCTGAATCAGTGGGCAACCTCCCAGTGTTTTGTTAAATCCTATGCATTCACATTGTTTGCATGTGCAGAAGGGAGGGAAAACCAGCGGGCAACTCCGGGGTCTGAAAAGTGAAGCCAATGCTGAAGTGCCTTAAACTTGCATTCCTTCTAATAGCCAGCAGGGGGCGACTCCTCTGGTTGCAAAAAGAAGTCTGACCGTACGTCTGACTTCTCACTTGATTTATTACCTCAGTAAACATTGTAAACATGAGTTTATGGTCTCAATCGCTAGTTTCAAGTCTTCTTCAATACAGCATGATGTTCATTTAGTAAATTATGGTCCCATTTGGAGTCAGATAGACCATAAAGCAGGGGATGCTTTAGGGCGTGGCTACCTTGTGATTGGCAGGTTGCTACCACAGCGTTGTTCGGTCTGGGAGTTGTCTGTGTTTTCGTCTTACACCTTTAACCCCTTCACAGTGTGTTTTCAGTTCATGAAAGTTAATTATAAGCTTTTGGTTGCCTAGAAATTGTAATTAATAATTGTTGTACTTAGCTCCACCCTCTCGTGTCACTTCTGGTTGCAAATAAACAAGATTGCGACAGCTAAAAAAGGCCGAACTTGAGGTTTCAAAACTGCAGTCCACAAACCAATGGGTGACATCACGGTGACTACTTCCACTTGTTATATATACAGTCTATGTGTCTGAATCAGAGATTATGTAACTTGTGAGCAGACTTCTAGACATCTGTGAATCTGCGTACTGACCAATCTCGTAATCAGCTGTCATTCCTTATTTTAGCATAAAGACTTGAACTGGGGGAAACAGCTTGCCTGGCTCCGTTCTAAGGTAAAAAAAAAAAAAAAGAAAGGGAAACCTAATATTTATCCTCCTTGTATTCCTTTAATATCACTTGTAATTTGTATTCAGTTGTTCCTGGCTCCCTGACACTCAATACCAGCAAACTGATCCCTGAACAACCCTAAAACAGAAGTAACATAAATCAATGACAGATCCTAATTTCTCTGTATCCCAGTTGTCAGTTCAACTTCACCAAAGACAGTTTGTTAAAAACACGCAGAGCCTTATTGAACTAACATTGTAAGATTAATCATTTATCCTTCCTCTTCCACATGTCAGTGTTTTTTCTTTGTAATGAGAATCAAAAGTCTGTCCGTCTGCCTCTTTGTTCAGTCTACACATGCTCAGTGAGAGGGGCTGCCTGGTTACAGTAACGTTAGAGACGGCCTTATTGTCTGCATCACTCATTGTCTCCTCTTCTTCTTTGTGTGTTGGCTTCAGGGACAACAAGCAGAAACAGTCAAAACAACTGATTTGAATCAGTCGGATCTTGTTATCTCATTTGGCTGTGAGATGCATCTGCTCTGTGGACCCCATGTGTGTTAATTTCAAGTGATGGGCAAATCAGTTTTTTCAACTTTCTCACATAGATTTAAAAAAAAAAAAAAAAAAATCTACACAATATAACATAATTACAGGAATGGAAGCTTTAAATAGAGACAGGTGGTCCTTTGGTTTGCAAAAGTACAGCAGAGTCATTTTTCATTCATAGAAGTAAGTCAGGAAAGTGGGACGTTAGTCAACCACTTGAAAATTAACCGCTATGCATTCTGGGCTTTGGCAAGTGATTTGAATAAGATACAGTATATAAAACCTTCAAGCTCTGTATTATTTACCTTTAAATTAAAATAATTAAACTGTAGGCTAATACTAATAAATCTGTATCTGCTACTATGCATTCATTCATATATTTTAGTTTTTAGCCATTTTTCTCATAATAATCACCTTTTGCTAAATTAACTGTATTTCTCTTTGTGTGTTGTTCTCATTAAATCCAGGATATAGAGATCTGTAATAGGAGGTAGGGACTCTGACTGGAGATACAGAGGACTATTCAACCTAGTCGCCAGGAAAAAATGTTGGCATTGTACATTTCTGCAAACAAGTGAGTATAACAAGCTGAGAAAGTCCTCTAAGGGCGGATGGGAGTATGTGGTATACGGATCAACCAAACACTGGTCTTTCACCCAGGAGACCATTGTTCATGTCCAGTGTCAAACCAAAAGTCAAAGATGACTTTACACTTGTTACGTAACGTCACGTAAGAAAGTCCGTTAAGGGTGGTTGTTATTTATTACTGGTTACATTGTTACGGTCGTTACATTACGTTATTATTTTAACACAACCATGCTGTTTTTTTTTCTAACCTTAACCAAGTAGTTGTGTTGCGTAAACCAAAGCAATAGGCCCCTTTCACAGCAGCCATTTAGACATGTCATAGCAGAGTAAACGCAGATGTAATTGAAAACATTAATCATGGTCCTATTTTATTTTAGTGTGACACAGCCATTCCAGTGAGCCTGATCCATCACCTCAATGGATCAGGTTCATAATTAATGTTATCAATTACACCTGTGTTTACCCTGCAATGTGAAAGGGGTCAATCGCTTCATGACGTTAACCACGTGGCATTGTGTGCTTCTACTAACGTGATACGAGGCTGATATGAAACATATTTTTGGTTCAGAAACATCGACATTCGACGTATTCCGTGGTTTGCAGAAACATATAATGCCAACATTTTTTCTTTAGGATTTAGGTTTACTTTAGCAGCTAAAAAAGCTAAAATATGTCGGAGTCCCGACTATCTGTCATGGAATCTATAGCCTGAGGCTGAATTGTGGTTGATGGCTCACACAGATCATTTTATAGCGTGAAGAGAATGATAAGCGCTGTGACAAGAGCTGTGTGTCCGGATGTGACCTCTTGTCCATCTTGTGTCTCTGTGTGCCAATGAGCAGGCATGCTTAACTTGTTCCAAATCAATTAACCTGACTAGGAACAGGTGCAGCAGCTGCATCAACGAGTGGGAACCAAATAATTCCCAAATATTTCTACCACCAACATTGCAGCTCCCTGATCTCAGCTGTTCACGGTCAATGTCTGCAAGTTCATCGTGTTTTTACTGAGCTAAGAAGTGAATTGACTGCTGCAATCACATCCAACTCGCCAGCTTGATCAGCTCAGAAGAGATTAAATTGATTTGTTGATGTAGCTGACAACAGTACATAGTTGTATAGCAGCCAAAACTCAATGATTGTTTTTGGTGTAATTCCATTTACTTAGTACTGGTATTTGATAATGCACAGTGGATTAATGTGAACATTCATAGTACTAATATAACTTCCTGCATGATTAAAGGACTTGGCGTCTAATCAGTTCTGTCACTAAGAGACACAGCAGTCCATGAAATTTGTGTGATGCAATTATTTCAAAATCAGCCTTACCAGGGCCTTGGTCTCTTCCTCGTCTTTGTAATAGTGGAGCTGGTCCCCTCGCAGAACAAACCAGCGACTGTGCCAAGTCTTGACAAAACCTCCTTGCTTCCTGAGCCACCCACACCTGATGACACTCGGCCGTCCCTGCCTCTGGATCTCTGTGGTGGCCTGACCACCACTGCGCTGGGGACTGCTGTGGGACACACACTGCTCGTCCATTGCAGCAACTCTAATCTGCAAAACAGTTTGAATCTTTTTTAGATTTGCAGAGTTCCAAGTAGGAAAAAAGGTACAAAAAAAATACATTCTGCAACATATTACAAACAGATGCTGCAGAAATCATAAATGCAATCTCTTTTCAAACTCAGTACGGGTTTTTACAACAGAAAATATGACACAAACTACTCATTCAGTTCATTTAATGAAAACCATTTTCTTCCAGTAAAGTAAGTAGATCATCCAGACTTTTCAAATGTCATTTTCAGTTCTGACAAAATGCATCACCTGTCTTTCTCGAAACCTCAGAAGAATAATATCTAAACTATCTGCGTGGCTGGATACCACTTGAGGTAAAATGTAATTTGGAGGAATGTTAAAGGGTTGTTTAGTGTTGTGAGAGTTCAAGGAGACACGAGCAGAAGGGGATGTGTAGGAGGAGGAATTCATAAACCAGATAACAAGACCACAGGCCAAACCTCTAATCTCTTTTATCTTGTGTCACCCACCTACACATTTCTCTCGTCTCTGTGTAACGTTTTGTCTCTCAGTCTCTTTGAAACCTCTATCTTTTTAACTGTTTTTTAAGTTTTAATATTACCTAATCTTTATTATTCAAGTGAACAAATCTGATCTGGAGTCTGTACCACAGGCGCAGCTTGTGTTGGTTCAGGGGGCTCACTGAAACCCCAAGTGGCTGTGGCCAATATTTGTTTTTACAATAACACAGAACTAATGATTTATTGTAAATTTGAATACTATTGAACTTATTGTGTCTTCTTATTGACAACATAACAAACCAACAATAAGAAGATAGATTTGTGGTCTTTTTATTTACTTATAACAACATCGGACACTCTCTGTCCACACTGAATCTGTTAAATAAGTCATTTCTGTTACGTCATGTAAACAAACCACGTACCTATCAGCTGTGCGATCCGGATCTGACTGGAGACGTATTTGCTAGCTGCCTACATTTGTACTTTTTAAAACAGAAAACACATGTTTTATAATGTGATACTTTACTGGAAATTACATACAATAGAGCCAACCGCAAATAGGAAACTTTCAGGGGATCTCCAGCCAGCTGCGTCCTTATTTAGGTTTTTGTAGTGCAATGAGGAGGTATCGTATAGATAACTCCTCATTTCAACTTTACCAATCAGTCGCTCCTGGTCCATTGTGGCACTTTCAAAGTGAGCGACAGGAATAATGGTAAACAGATCCTGTGACTCCTGTGACATGTTGACTTGTCATACGAAGAATTTCTTCCCGCCTGAAACCCATGAATACGACTCCTGGACGCAGAATAAATTGTATTAGCTGCTACCTGGCGTGAATCCGGCGTTAATGTATGAGAGGTTGACTTTGACCCTCTGAAGAAAAGGGTGGCCCTTCTGCTTCCCCTATAGTTACTTTATGTTACTCATATACAGTCAAATGTGACAAATGTCCTCTGCTGGACCTAAAACGTTCACACACGTCAATACATATAGCCTATATAAAGAAAAACAACACCGCACATGCAATAAATCACTCTACACATATTGTTTCCATGAGTATAATAGATGGTTTAAACTTGTGACATACTGTATGCTACGACTGCTAAATACTGCTGCTGTCAGCTTTATGCATTGCCATGTTGTCAGTGGCTCTGGCTGGGCTTGCCTTGGTGGAAGTCCAAACAGCCCACAGGTCCAGATGTGGCCCAGATGCAGCCCAGCAGTGAAGCAAGTGCACCAGGGCTGCTGTTGTGATTTCAAAACTTTCTCTGGTCCCATGCACACAGTAAGCATGTCCAGTATGCATTTGCATGCACAAACACGCTCACTACTCTGCTCTATGAGAACATACCAGTTTTTCACTTGTTTTGCATCGTGGGGGCCACAACCTACTTATTATGTTTTGTCCATCTCTACTTCATCTTTGCTCCACTTCCATGATGGATCTATGTGGGGAAAAAAAAGTGGGCAGTGCTCTCATTTCAACAGCGGTGAAAGCTATCATCTGAGCTACGGAAAATTCTTCACTTTGTGGGAACCGCTAATATTGGAGGGAATAATCTCTGTATCCCTGCTGCTTCCTGCACACTTGATTCTCTTAGCTTAAACAATCTGTATGGATGCACACACACAGCATAAATCACAGTCTATGGTTGATACACCCATCTGTTGATGGAGTCACCTGCTGGTTTGCCAGTCTGGTGCCACAGCCCCTTTATACAATTTCATGCCTCTTGCACAGGGCCTAGTTAACAGCACTGCTGGGACTGGCCTGCGCTGCTACGAAGTGAAATGGTAAATAACTCAGGGGTTTCTTAATGTGAATGACTGGAAGCACTATTTAATATTTACTTTACACTGAGGTCTAGTCCGGTGGTAATAAATTGCCACACATAAATCTAAATCTATAAATCAACAGACAAATGGAAAAAGATGAAAAGTTAGTGGTTATTTGGCCCGAGCAGGAACGGCATGATGAATTGTGACCTTTAGAACGTTAATTTTTATGTTCCCGCTAAGAGCCAGTTTGTGGGTTCAAGCAGACATACAGACAAAGGAATCATGAGAAAATGATGTGTTAACAACAGCCATAAAGTAATGAATCCTATATTTTATGAACAATAGGAATGAACTGTGGTGTAATAAGCAACTGCTTTCAATCAGGCAGTGGAAGATGACAAACAGGAGAAGACGTATAGTACTTTTTTAGTTTCAATATTGGTCTTTTAACCACACAAGTGGTGTGAGTCGGTCGGTCCACCACTTTGGTCCAGACTGAAATGGCTTGATGCAGATATTCAGGTTCCCCAGAGGATGAACCCCAATATCTAGAGATTCCATAACTTGTCCTCTAGCGCCACCATAAGATTACAGGATAACAATTATAACAGTTTTCAGCCTGAAGTCTAGTGATCAAATGCAACAGCCTGAAAGGCAATATCATTTATCAAACCACTATGCAAATGCATACCAGTAATATGGATTCCAAAGTTTGTTTTCTAGATTCAGCAGCCAAAATCGTTGAAAAATGCTGTGAAATACACAATTAACAGTCATGGATTCTCAGCCACCGCTACCTAAAAAGCTGTTGATCTGATCTGATGCATCTGACAGGAAACTGATCACCTCCTCACTGACTCACTCCTCTGACTTTTTGCTTACTTTATACAAATTTATAACGAGCACAAGTATCAACTAGTCTTCTTATAAACAGGGGCGCCACCAGGGATTTTCGGCCCCATAAAGGGCTATCACATTGGGCCCCACCAGCACCACCAGCACCACCACCACAGGCCACACGCCAACCCTGCACAATTGTTGTAAGCACACCTCCAGAACCCAATCAACCCATTCAAAGCTTTAAATAACTCTACATTTGCAGGCTTGCAACTCTCTTGTAGTCCAATTCTTACAGTACAATATTTACTGAGTGAGCTGTGAAAATATAACACTGTGCAGACATGCATGCGACATCCTGCACACAGTAGAATTCACTATTTGATGCAAGACTGATACCCTCTGTAAGGAATGTGCTAAAGGCCATCTTTTACAGTCTAATTGTAATTTTAAAGAGACTGTTTGTAACTTCTTACACGTATAAATCACCCGGGTCGGTGTCCCGTGCACGCTCGCGTGCGGCTACGCTGTTCAGACAAGACTCCAACACAAACTACACGGAAGCACCAAAACTGCAAAGTTATATCTAGTGAAGCCCGTCTTGCAAAACAGTGTTGGCCGCGGTCGGAGGACGCGGGGGAGACCGTAGCTTTGGTCTCCAGGACCGGAGTCTCTGCTCCTCTGCTTCTCTGCCTTTACACATTACACACTGAACCTTTCTGGCATAAGGCTAACTAGCTAATGTTAGCAAGCTAATTTCCAGCACTCAGACTACAGTACACTCACCTTTTTTGTGAAAAATTGGGTGATATAACCTACTGTCGCCCTTTCTTTTCTCTCTCATGTCTTTCTTTTCTTTATTTTTGTTTTTGGAAACCAGGTTTTTCTTTCAGAAGCTGAGACACTTAGATAGTTTTCCACTGACACTCCTCACTCTGCTAAACTACCCGTTGCACCTGGTTTGCACCTGGATTGGGGGCAGGACCAAACCATTTCATGTTAATAGAGGGGGGTGGGATGGGCAATGTAGTGGCTCTCTGAATGTCTACTTTTTGCCAAAAACGAGAAGAAAAAGAAACGTTTAGTTTTATTAGTACACTGTAAAATAAATATTCTATTACTGAAGATAGATTAATAATTTTCTGTTGAAAACAGATTCCCTAATGTCACCCACCCCCCAAAATTTCCTTTATTTCAAACAGAGAGATATACAACAATTGTCGAACAAAAACATAAATAAAAAACAACAAGAACTACAAGCCAGGGAGTCCAAACCGCATTCACTTTAAGTCCTTTCAAAGTTCAAATAAAATGTGTTTCCTTTATAATATTGAAAGACTTTGCAGCTTTTTTGTTCTTAATATTTTCGAGTAAGGTGCCACACAGCTTGAGTTCTACAATAAAACGATGAAAGCAGTATTTGGAGTCAGACCATTTTGATTTGTGGATACATTTGTTTAGGTTAAAGACAGGCTACCTAATTTGTGTGACGCAACAACCCAACAAGGGCTAAAGACAAGGTAGTTGACCTGGTTTTCAAACCTGGATTTTATATGTAGCCATTCTTTTTGCAGACACAGAACCTCCAGGTGATGCCAGATGTGATTGTAAGCACATTTATGATCCAACTGCAAAGTCTCTGCAAGAACACATCACTACCTGACTGTTTTGTCCATTCAGCGCTTTGTGTATCCCTGTAAAACACCTGTGTGTGCAGGTGTGTGTACTGTATCTTTGTGTGTGGCAAGATTGTGAGCTGTCCCTTGAGCCTCAGTCTCCAAAAATAAGCAGTGGAACCAGATATATAATATTTCCCCATCATAACAACGAGGTTAAAAAAGGAACACATGAAATAAAGAAATATTTTACAAGGCAAATGAAAGATTTCTAGTGCAATCTATTTGAAAACAGATGTCTAAAAATCCTAATAATGAGGATAACTAATTTTGGAATAAAGCTCTTTATATAAAAAGTAGGGCTGTCAAAGTTAACGTGATAATCATGAGTTAACGCAAATTTGTTTTAACGGCACTAATTTCTTTAACACATTAACGCAACTGCCAATTTTTAAGGTTGTAATGGGCTCACTTTTAAAGCTAGAGTGAAGTTACTGGCATCATATGAAACTAAGGAATTCATCTAAATAATGTTACAAAGTTGGGGTATCCACGAGTCTCCTCTTTACAGATTTGAGTTTGTCATGTTATGATTTGAGCATATTGTTTTATGCTAAATGCAGTACCTGTGAAACTTTCTGGACAATAGTTCTCATTGTTTTGTGTTGTTAATTGATTTCCAATAATAACTACATTTGCATAAAGCAAGCATATTTGCCCATATTTGTAGTGTAAAGTGCTTTGAGTAGAAGACTGGACTAAAAAAGCGCTATATAAAGTGCAAGTCCATTTCCATTTACCACTCCCATGTTGATAAGAGCATTAAATACTTGACAAATCTCCTTTTAAAGTACAGTACATTTTGAACAGATGAAAAATGTGCGATTCATTTGTGATTAATCATGATTAACTATGGACAATCATGCTATTAATCGTGATTACATATATAAAAAGTAAACATAGTTAGACATTGACATGAAGCCCAACTTTCTTCTTTAAGTTTGGTGATGACATCAAGTCTGATCTCTAGAATAGTGGCAGTATGATGGAGCATTTCATTTCCAAAGCAGCAATTAACACTCTCTGTTACCATCTGCTCGTGCCTAGTAACACTTGATTCTGTCTCTTGAGTTCAAAAGTATCCCAGAATTTTCTCACAGCTCATCTGAGAACTTTGACCGTGCTAAAAAGTCAGTGGGAAGAGACACCCTGACCTTCACTATAAAAAAAACAACAGCTCAGTAAACAGCACGGACAGCCACACACACACACTTACACATACCACACACACTCGAAAAGGAAAACACAGAGATAGTCAGGAATCAACCCCCCAAGGTTTTGTGGCATGCATGCACTGTAATTTCTTAGCAGGATGCAATATATTTGAGGCTCTGTGGCAGACGAATAAAATGAATGAATTCCACAAGTAAAAGAAAAAAATGGATTCTGCAAGTGGCAGGCTTTAGTAGCTTTCTCTGTCCGTCTGTGTCCATCAGTAAAATGGATGCAGAGCCGTGCAGGCCATCTCAGGATCAGTGTGTCTGTTAGTGCAATCATAAAATACAACTACTGGACGTGTCTTTAATGATGAAAGCTGTTTTTAGAGCAGCCAGGACGGGACTGAATTGTACAATAAATAATTTTAAATTGTCTTCTGGGACTCATCTGTTTGACATAAACTGATCCTTGTGATGATGATGATTCAAAAAATTGGCATGATAAACAGGTGAGGATAATTCAGCATGCAGTGATAACAACCTTTACACATCAGTGAAGTATTTTTCCTCATTCAATGATGTCAGAAGCACCATATGTTGGCTACATCATGAATTCTTCCCATACACAGAGGAAATAAGGATATCTAGAAGTTGTAAAATCTCTGAAATGTGACACGGCAGAGCTTCTTGTCCGTACAGGACTCGTCTCACAGCGTCAGGAGGTTGCTCGTTTTCAGTGCTTGCACAGAGTATTTGTTCCCCATATGGGAAAGTACTGAAGCTAACAGAAAGCCTGAACTGCTGTTTGACACGTCTTTGTTTGAATTGAGCTGCTTTAGAGGAGGAGGATATTGAGTCTGGCTCATCCTTTGGGAAATTAAAGTTGTGCCAGGGAGGATTTTTTTTGGGGGGGGGGTAAAAATACAACACAGTTACCTAAATCATACATTTTGGGCTGCAAAAAGAAGAGCATTCAATTCCCATAATTGGGGACTTTGCAGACTGTTGCCCAAACTGCCAAATGTTTTGGTGTCATGTAGGGACAGTGGCGGGAAATCTTGTGGGACCACAGGAAGTGGCCGGTCATTACAGCCACAGCGGAGCACTCTGTTGAGAGGAAAGTGCAACAAACTTGGAACTGCTGCTATAAATCTGTGATTCTCAACTAGGGGACCCTCCAGGGGTCCTTGATGGTGTTCCAGAGGGTCCCCTGGTAAATGGGTAATGGTTTATTTTCACTATTTAATTCACTAAGTGAGCCCAATGTGAGTAAGATTCATAAAAGTGACTCTGATCATAGGTTTCACTTCCTCCACGGTTATTTCCTCCTTAGAATGCTGATCTTAATCATATTTTACAGCCAAAATCTTTTGAGACGGAGGTCCCTGAAGGTCCCCCGAAAAGGGTTGAGAACCACTGCTATCTATCTATCTATCTATCTATCTATCTATCTATCTCATTAAGAGTCGTGAGTTGGGTTGAAAACGCTGTCTCTGACTGACGCAGTCGAGCGTCATCTCCAGCTTCTTGTGCTGTAATGTAGAGCTTAGTCCTAG
This sequence comes from Sebastiscus tertius, assembly GCA_916701665.1. NCBI lineage: Eukaryota > Metazoa > Chordata > Actinopteri > Perciformes > Sebastidae > Sebastiscus > Sebastiscus tertius. The sequence goes on along the minus strand of CAKAOH010041657.1, from coordinate 44,584 downwards.
TCTTATATATATTGTAAGGGTTAGATCTATTTCATTCTAACATAACCTGGCTGCTTAGCTTGCATTGTTCGCACCATATGTTTTAATTCTTAACATAACGAGAGACAAAAAATGTTAAAATGAGGACTAACCAACGTGTTTGATAAACATCCTGTTATCTCGGGTTTGGCTGGCGTTGCTAACCTAAACTCTGATAGCATACTTCCACACAGGATGTGCTCTAGTCATGCAATGCATGCAATGCAATCTCTTTAGCTTTGGAAGTAACGCTCAGTTACTACTGTAACTAGTAAAATGGATTGCAGTTTATTTTAGGGCAGATGAACACAGCTTAACCCATATCTTATATGTTTCTCTTGATTTGGGTTTTTTTGGAAAGACTATAAAGTTTTGCTCTACAGCCCCATGCACATGTCTTATACATGTGGAGAAATCCCAGATTTACGGTTGCTAAGTTATGATTGGACAATAGCGGTTCAGTAATGTGCGTTGTGTGTTCATATTAAAGGTTATCAATGATCACAGTGATGCAAATAATCTCCTCCCTGAAGACTTAATGATCCACTGATGAATAGCAGACATTTATTTGTGTCCTTTAACATGTGGCAGACACAGTGCCATCACCATCTGTCTGTCTTCACTCTCCAGTTTTTTGCCTTTTCAGCAGCTGCTCTACTCCACGTTGGCCCCAGCGCTTGCCAGTAAATCCTGTGCCAATTTTCCTTGGATGATGCAAAGGTCAATGGTGCATTAAGCAGAAAAGTTACAATGAAGAGGGTCAAAACAGTGCTACCATTTAGTCTTGTCAAGTCGGATAGAAACATGTATCTGCCTGTCTGTCAACATAAACTATTTCTCTTTCTGTGTATGAAAAATTTACTTTATCACATGATGTCTCTTTCCTCCAGTACACCACCACAAAGTAGCCAGTAAGATGTGATTTGCCAGATGAACGATAATTATCGTATTAGTACGATAACTTTGCCCTCTGTACGATGTACTATCATCAATGCCAAAAGTGCCACAATGTACGTTAATCTGACCATTTTGTGGCGTTTTAGTCTGCGCTCTCTCAGATAGCAAAATATGGATCCTATGTCTGTGTTCACGCATCGCTTCTCACGTGACCTCTTTCCAGTCAATCACGCTTAGTGTAGGTTATGATGTTGATGAACGTGACTGGCGAGCACGGCTGTCACTCTCTCTCCCTCCTGTCTTGTAATTAAATTTTTTAATAGTAGGCTATAAAAATTGTCATATACTGATGCTTTGTCAGACCCCTTCGGCATCACTTTTCGGCTGCAGGTAAACATGTGAATTAAACAAAAATACTTGCTTAGGTTTAGGCAATAAAACCACTTTAGTTAGGTTTAAGGAAAAAAAACATTGTTGGGCTTAAAGTAACTACGTTTTTACAGTGAAAATGTGACTTGATGTTGTGAACATGGGACACAAACGAACAGCTGATTGTAAAGTGAAAGTTAAAGTGAAACGTAACGCACAAGTCAAGCACAAGATCCGATCCCAGCTGACATTGGGCGAAGGCGGGGTACACCATGGACAGGTCGCCAGACTATCACAGGGCTGACACTTAGAGACAGACAACCATTGACGCTCACATTCACACCTACGAGCAATTTAGAGTCAACAATTAACCTGCATGTCTTTGGGCTGTGGGAGGAAACCAGAACCCTCATGCTGTGAGGCGACAGTGCTAACCACTGCACCGTGCAGCCTCATTTAAATATATGTTTTGTAAAATTACACATTTACGCCTATTTGTTCTCGTGGTTATGACTTGTGTGCAATAATTTTGCTCAAAATACAATCATTTTAAGCCTCTGGAAAGATAGTTTATCATATCCTATCTGGCAACACCGATGTGATTGGTGGACACACGGGCCGACTTCATTGCAAGCCAGCATGTTTGACAGCTGACTGAATCCACCTGGCAATGACATAAACCGTCTGTGTTTCCTTAGCAACCATCTCCAGGCTAATTCAGATTTGACAAAGTCCATGTTCACTTACTGTAACAGAAAGAGTGATTCTCATGCATTTATGTATGTGCACAGTACACTAGATAACACCTAAAAACATGCGAAAGAGGAGACTTGAACTTGTAATTGCCAGTCGATGCTGTCAACCCTTTAAATATCCCTGAGCAGCCTCCCCCCCTTTACAGTCTGCACAGTAGGGCCTCCATGACCCACATGTGTTAAAGACAAATATAACCCTCCGCTACCAAAGCTGCTACCTCGAGAGCGGTCTGGTTCTGTTAGACTCCTGCTGAAAAGTCACAGAGGTGAGAGGAGGGCATGTTACTTGCTGTGCTGTGGAGAGGATGTGAAAGAGGAAGGGCTTCAGAGCGGTCACAGATGGAAGTACTCACACACGCGTCAAAAAAAAAAGAAAAAACTGATTCGTTGCTGCATCCAACACATGCACAATTCAGGTCTATCATGATTTACAGTGCTGAAGGGTTTGAAGTGAGGCCGCGATCCTTCATTACGGAGTAGTCCACGATCAGTATCACACAACTCACTGTGAGTCACAAAGAGAGAGATGGATGGATGAAAGCAGGAACAGAGGAAGGGAGGTGAAGGTGGGCGATATAATGTATCACAAACAGAAAGATTTGGTTCTTGTAGATAAATTTTCTTTTTGCTCCCGCTCCTTAAATAAACTCCCTGGCTTTCCTGTATGAATCAATGTGATGAGTCAGTGTCTATTTTGTCTACGCACCAATTTAGACGCCATGTGTGGACCCCCTTTACAGTCTACAATGCAGCCCATTTAGTATGATACACTCGCCACCCCAACACCGCCATCGCCGCCCCTCCCTCTCCATTTTCCTCCACGCCATGTGTCACAGCATGTCTGGGAAAGTGAGCTCTGGCCCTGTGGAGGAGCTGAACGTTGACTCATTCTACATGTGTTTGACACACTGCTATAACTGATACTGTTGATGTGGCGATCTTTTGTGAATACAGCAGGGAGGATATTTTCAGAATAAATTAAGGCGCAAGATGCTACGGTCACAAAGTGAGAGGGCAAACTGAAAATCATGATCATAGTCATTTTCCCCAGAGATGTTGTTTGCAGTTTGGGGAAAGCTGACTCTGCATTTTCACCTTTGTGAATATCACCTCTGGGTGAGCACCCGATTCAACTGCTATATCAGGTCATTAAATAGGCGTTATCAGTCGCTGTAAGCACCATAGATGTGGGTCATTAGCCTACTATGCCCACTACATTGTATAGGTGAAAGTGAAATCTTTAAAGCAACACATTCTAATATATAAACCTGAATGAAACGTCTCGGTTTTGAACACAAACAAAATGTTTTTTTTAGGTTTAGGCAAAACACTACAATTTCTTTAGGTTCAGACAACAAAACTACAGCTTCTTTAAGTTTAGGAAAAACATTACAAATTCTTTAGGTTTAGGCAACAAAACTACAACTTCTTTAGGTTTAGACAAATAACTACAACTTCTTTAGGTTTAGACAAATAACTTCAACTTCTTTAAGTTTAGGTAACAAAACTACAACTTCTTTAGGTTTAAACAAATGACTATAACTTCTTTAGGTTTAGACAAATAACGTCAACTTCTTTAGGTTTAGACAAATAACTTCAACTTCTTTAAGTTTAGGTAACAAAACTACAACTTCTTTAGGTTTAGACAAATGACTACAACTTCTTTAGGTTTAGACAAATAACGTCAACTTCTTTAAGTTTAGGCAACAAAACTACAACTTCTTTAGGTTTAGATAAATAACTTTAACTTCTTTAGGTTAGGCAACAAAACTTCAACTTCTTTAAGTTTAGGCAACAAAACTACAACTTCTTTAGGTTTAGATAAATAACTACAACTTCTTTAGGTTTAGGCAACAAAACTACAATTTCTTTAGATTTAGGCAACAAAACTACAGCTTCTTTAAGTTTAGGAAAAAAAATACTTGGTTAAGTTTAGGGGAAAACATTGTTGGTTTCACATGGAATGTGAACTCCAGTCTCGTGGGTGAACACTTTATGTTTTGTGTACCATCTACTGTCCCAACCTTAACCCCTCGTGGAGATTCACACTATCTATACTACAGCATGTGACTTCCGCTTCTGCTCCTGTCATAATTACTACGGTCGCTAGAGGTCGCTGTCGTGTCCTTTTATACCTTCTTTTGCTGATCTACCATGTGAATAGTTGATATCACCTACTAGTGGGTGTAGTAGGCCCCTAATGACCCACATCTATGGGGCTTGAGGCGACTGATAACGCCTATTTAAAGTTACAGTAAAGGAGCAGTTTGACATTTTCACATTTATTCACTCTGGTGGAAAGTTAAATGAGAAGATTGACATCACTTTCATCTGAGAGTGGTTTCAATCTTGTCTGCCAGAAAGCAAATATTTCTCAAAATGTTAAAGTATTCCTTTCACAAATGAATTTTCTAATTTGATCTCAACTCCAGTTTTGCTGCAGTCTTCCTCTCTCTCTCTCAATACACAGATATCACAGAGTTAGACCTGGGAACAGTCGGGTGCAGCAGCTGACACGGGGAACCTGATCCCTCGGCTTTCCAGCAGCACAGCTTGTGCACTGCAGACATTCCTGGCACACGGGGGTCATCATATCTTCCCTACTTCTACTTCAGCCCATGCCCTGTTTGCTTTCACATCTTCCTTTTCCATTAACACACCGGGTGGGGGAAACAAGTTGTCCTCCCTGACATTTTATCCACCACCTTGTCGTTTCCTTCTCATCCTTTCATTCTTATTATATGAAATCTGTTCTCATTCTGCTTTTCTGCACATTAATCCAGACATAATTGAGTTTTCGTGTCTGTCTGGCCAGCTGACAGCCAGACAGGGGGTCAGTGTTTTGGATGGGACATGCAACGGTCTCACCATCTGTACAGTATGAATACAGCAGAATTAGCAAGCCCTTGCAAAATGCTAGAGTGACAGTACAATAAGTGCACCAAATTTTACCTGAATAGAGGAAATTGATGCTTTCCAGCAGTCCAACAGTCTTGGTGACTTATAGTGAATTAATGTCTCAGTTTGCAGCTTTAGGCTAACAATGAAGTTAATACGCTTTAGATAAAGATTGCAGCATTAAGTCATTTTCACAATATATGAGATCCCCAGCAGGCCCACCCAGGTGTGACACATCTGCTGTATATAGAACTGAAATTTCTGCACTTCTCAATATGTAGGTTATGGCACAGCTGGATGAGTACCTGCAAAAATCAATCCATGCGCTGACCCCATGACACACGTTGAGTCACTGCCCCCTCATTTGCATAATGAGGCAGAAATACATAAAACATTTTAAAAAGAAATATATAAAGAAAAGAATACAGAAATAATAAGTTTGGGGAAATAAATATGGGGTGAAATGCAATGGGAAAATTGTGTATAAATAAATAAATTAATATACACATTTAAAAACAAATATAAAATAAATAATGAAATAAAATAAATGCAAAATAATAATAATAAATAGATACATACATATTTAAAAGGGAAAATTAAATAGAGGAGTAAATAAATAAGGAAATTAATACAAAGATAAATAATAAGGAAGCAAATTAAAAAATGAATATCAATGTATGTCACATTTTATCAATTGTGTTGTCTCATGCATCAAATGCATCACAGTAATGAACCATTAGTGATCAAATCCTAATATCAATCAAAATTGTAATTCTTAAAGTTTGCTTGGAAAAAAGATTGTTCCAAAAAAAAAAGTTCAGTCCAAAAGCACAGACAGATGTGTCTTACCATTGTTCAGTAAATTGAAGGCACACGCTGACCTCCTCTGCTTGTGATCTGGGATCATATGTACATGCAAAATACTAAACAGATCCCCCAAAACACCACCAAATGTCAACGAGAATGTGGTGTTACTTCTGAAATTGTATACAAAGTTCAGCTCCAGTTTACACCATGCTTAAAATACAAATCACACAACTTAAAGTGTCAGTCAACCCCTCCAAGATTGGACCAGTCAGTCAGAGCATTTGCCTGCAGCATCCTCACATCTCTAGTACGTGTCAAAGTGAGTATAGAGATGTCAAGAAAAATGGGGACATAACAACACCTTAGAGGCAAAAAGCATGCTATAAAACTCAAAGAGCAGACTCACCTTGCAAATAAAACAGCCTTAATGAATCCCTCAGCTCTGACGTGTGGTGATGCACACCTATTGTATCCAACCCAGTGACAGGTAGTCAATCCACATCAACAGAGATCCTGGGCTGAGACTCTGCTGCTGCTGCTGCTGCTGCTGCTGATCCACTGAACAAACTCAGTGTGTGCACAGTGGACTGTGTTAGTTGAGGCTCAGACGAGCTCTTACTAACTTTTCCCCTGGCTGCTCACACACCATCTGCATGCTGAGAAAGTCTCCGCTGTGAACAGGATGGCTGTCGTGGTCAGCACAGTCACACATGGGGCAGCATTACAGCAGGAGTCCGCCCAGACACACTCACACACAAACACACACACACACACACACACACACACTCGCCCCTAACACTGCAGCCTAACTCCTCCAGTCATCCTGGCTGGTGAGACGCTCACGCTCAGTCTGAGAGGACTGTGTTGGCTACAGAGAGGAGGAGGGAGGGTGTGTGTGTGTGTGTGTGTGTGTGTGTGTGTGTGTGAGTGAGTGTGAACATGTTTTAGGAAGTCTCAAGATGAGAGCTCTGACTGAGCAGAGCTCCAGCAGTGCAGCTTTCTCTTGTATTTCAGATTTACACACAAACAACTGGCTTGGTTTTTTAAACTGTGTTCTTTCTTCCACTCAAAATGTTAACAGCCAAGCAAAACCCAAACTTTTCTATGCTGTTCATAATGTGGAATATATAAATACCAAGTTCCTTCCCCATATATATCATCTGTGAGTAATTCAGCACACACAAACACAGAAAAGCTGCCCCAGTTTCAAGGCGTCTTCAAGATGTCGTATACAAATGACTGCGTGCGTGCAGCTTGACAAACATTTATTCAGGGACACTACTGGCCTCACTTTGGTGCAAGCCCAGCTGTATACACACCAGTGGAAAGTGCATCTTGTTTACCTGCTGGGAGGGGTCTTAAATGTCTTCCTGTTCCATAGTTGTTCCTTTCTGAAGAAGAGCATTTTTTTATTTTGTGATGCACAGAAACAACAATGTGAATAGAGATAATGGATTCACTAAATTACTACTTTTACAAACTGAGGAATTCTGATATATGCAGGTACATTCCTGAGCTCAATTATGCAATCATTAAGTTCCTCATGGACTCCCCACAACCAGACAGACTATTGATTTATGACAAGAGAGCAAATCTATTGAAAAAAAAAAGAAATGTTACTCTCTCACAGATTCAGACGCATGGTTGTCATGCAAGCTCTGAAAATGAAAAATAAGTGATTATGTGTAATTATAGACGAAAAAAAAGTTTACTGGAGAGAAAAAACTGTTAACGGTTGGAAGACGCTTCAATGCAGAGGATGAAGAATGAAGAAAGAATTTTTTTATGTTGTTTAATAAAAGACAAAAACAAAGCAAAAACAAGTGTATTAAGAATATGAATATTCCACACCAAAAGAAGTCTATTTTCCGATGTATAAAATACTGAAACATGCAGGGTATAATTTATATTATCGCCACAAGACAAATGCAGAACCTTAATGTATCGGCCACATCCCATGCTCCTCCTGGAAAATGTAGTCATTACTAATAAGGGAGGGGAATTCCAATCTATGTGAGAGTGGGCTGAACAATAATTACTTCCTCGAAATCAAATCACCATGATGGGAATTAGTTAATTTAGAAACTCACGTACAGTACAGTATGTGAGCATGGCTGGATTATTGTGATATGATTCAACAGACGTGATCCTGGTTGAGGTTATCGAGGTGTTAGAGGTTCAAGTGTTGAATTTATTATCTATTGTTCTGTTTGAAATGCATAAATAAATGCATAAATAAATAAATAAATTCCTCTTAAAATAAATATAAGATAAATAAAGAATAAATGCAAAAATAATAATAATAAAATAAAAAATAAATAAATAAAATAAATAAATAAATAAATAAATGCAAAAAATAATAAAATAAATCAATAAATCAATACATTTAAAAATTAATGAAAATAAATAAAAGGGACAATTAAACAGAATTTATTTATTTACTTATTTTATTTATTTATTTATTTATTATTTTGGCAGGTTCCGTCCTCCGTGGGAGTGAGGTCAACAACAAAACATTTGGACCAAAGAGGTGGCAGCAGTACACTTCTGAATGCAAAGACCATGGTCAGATTTTGTCCAGATAAATCTATCTCCATTTCCCCCCCATGTTTAACTGTTCTCTAGTGCAGGACTACCTGAGATCTTACAGGACATCTTGCATTGATGGCACATTTGCTGCTACAGCGATCATTTTTTTTAACCTTTCTGTTACAGCACAATCTTTCTCACTATCTAGACTAGTGGTTCCCAAACTTTTTGGCGTCTGATCCCTCAAAAAACAAATCCGTTTCTTGCGAGACCTCATCACAGTTGATGGTGATGTGTGGCTGTGTGTTGTGAACAGTTCAAAAGAGTAATTTTTCTCTCTGATATTGCTATATTTTAAGTATTTTTAGAGGCCTGAAGTATCAAGAATTTCATATGAAAAACGAGCAAATTAGCAAAAAGAAAAGTAAAATAAATCCAATTTTGTGCAAGAGAAATATATATTTTCTTCTATTTTATTTGTTTAAACATCCTGAGGCCTGTCAGATTTATCTTGGGACCCTTTGGGGGGTCCTGACCCCTAGGTTGGGAACCAATGATGTAGACAATCCTGGCACTAACTCGGATCAATGCTCCATTTTCCACACTGGTTTTGCTGTGACCCATGCTCGCTCATGCACAGTAACCATTAAGCGCTCTCAGAAGACTTATAGCTCCTCTTTGTTACTTTTTGTTACCCTATATATGTATATATGAAATGTCGTTATGAAATTTAATGTAATGTCATTAAAGAGTAAAACTTTTGACTATTACTTTTTATATGCAGCTGTGCCAAGATATTTATATTCAACAGTCAACAGTGAGAATATAAAATCTAATCTCCACACAGAAGATGAGTTTTCTAGGTGTTATGAAAAGCCTCATTAGATGAAACGAAGATGAAATGAAATGTTGAGCACAAACAACAGTAGGCTCTGCGCCATCTGTCCTCAGCCATCCTTCAGCATGTGTTATTACATTTGAAGGACGAGGAATGCTGAACATGAAACACTGTGACCTTGTGACGTGAGAAGTGGCCATCCGTAAACAAACCGGGGCTGCATCTACTCCCATGAGACACTCTGGAGGATCTGATCCGATAGGAGATAACGCTTCAGATTAGAATGGATGAATCTTCACAGAGGAAGCCTCTGGGATTTAAAATATTCTCAGTGGGTCTGCTGTTCTCATGGCCTCGCAGTCAGAGGTTTTGGACAGTTGGTGACTTCTGGGAAGATAATGAAAATCTTTGGAGGCCAGACAGACAAGAGGCTGTTCCCACTGGACCGGGATGACACTACAACTCATTTACTCTGATTTTAATTTTCTAATATTGCTGTATTTAGTATATGGTACTCACTTTTGTCCCCTGTACTTACAGCTCTAGGTATATATTTTATATATTGCCCAGTTCTAGTGTGTGGCATGGCATAAATAGTCAATGGATCACATGACTCAGCCGATTAGACTGTTGTCAGGCTATTATACTACTATATTAATCTTGTCTCTAGGTGGAGGCTTCTGATATTTAGATTATTCATTTATTTTTTGCTATGTCGTGTATTCTTAAATTGTGCAAAATAAATAAACAAATAAACAAATACAATTAAATAGGCAGTTTTAGTTGCTATAAGCCCCATAGCTGTGGGCCTGCTACACCCACTAGTAGGTTTTATCATCTATTCACATGGTAGATCACTGAAAGAAGGTATAAAAGGACATATGAAAAACTAATTTTTTCAGTGCTTGTGCGCATACATGTGGGTATCTTGAGAGCCTAACAACCCGCAAACTGTGAAATAAGACAACCCAGTCAGTTTTTTGTGGGCTGTCTAGATCAGAAAACATATGATTCAACAAGCCATTGAATCAAAGTATTCAGATTTGTCTCCCCTTCCTATGTCACATGCAAGCTTATTAGAATATACCACCCACAACTTGAGAACTACCTTTGCAAAGGTGCACCATATTTTTCTCTCAAGTCAATCAGAGCAGACTGGGCTTTTTCAGGAGGTGCTCTTAAAGAGACAGGCGCTAAAACGGAGCGTTTCAGACAGAGGGTGACTACAGGTATATTCAGACAAACAGTATGAGAACAATAATGTATTTTTGGAACATTAAAGCAAGTAAACATGTTCTAGTAGAAACCCAAAATACAAGTAAGAACTTGGAAATGAGCATGATATATCCCCTTTAAATTAGACGATAATGTGTCAATGTAGTGTTTACAGCTAGTTTCTGATGCCCCCGAGTGGCCAAATCAGTTATTACAGGTTTAATATCCAAAAGGTGACAGTGAAATAAAAATTTTTAGTTACAAAGACCATCAGCACAACTCAAAGTAGTGAATAAAAACGTTGGAGGAACCATGGTGCCTACAGGGGTTAGATTCAACTTGAGTGTGAGTGGGAACCCCATGTTTCTCTAACCATAACACTCCTATTTCCTGTCAGCTTTCTACTGTCGACTCTCTAATCTCTAAAAGCATAAAATGTAAAATAAGAAAGACAAAAAAGGATTGTGAAATCATCTCTAAGCTAGCTATAAAGTTTGATGTCAGAAGTGAGAGGTCATCATCATCCATGAGTGAGATTGTTAATGGTAAGAGTTTACGTGAGGGAGTACACTGTGTTGTTGTTTGTCGAGGTCAAGGTCACCCCCTACATTGTTTTTGTACGCGTCGCTGCTTGTTTCATTTTGTCTCCTGACCTCAATGGAGACAGGATAATCTAGTAGGAAGGTTGTATCTCCTTCTCTTAACTTGCTGACAGTTGTTTTGAAAGGTCAGTGTAAACACACAGCCCTTCCTCCTTCCTCCTGTCTGCATTAAATTGAAAAATCCAGTTGACCTCCATAAACTGTTAACATGTCTTAACCTCTACATATTCCAATACAACAGTACATGAATTATCTATTCATCTATCTAACAGCTACTGTTTATGTCAGCATGGTAATGTTTCTTTCTTTTCAGTCCTTGGTTGTTTTATTTTGCTCTTATATAAAGTCGATTATTTACTACTGCAATCGTCTCATTTTCCATCAGAGATTGATGAAGTTGATCTTTTCTACAGAGACAGTAGTTTATAAGTTTTCCTCCACACCAAAGATCACATCTCCTTCTTTTTCTCGATGCAACGTTGCTCTCTGGTGGTGACTTCTAAAACTTTTGGATTAGGAACTTAAACGAGCTTATTTATAACTGTTTGTCTTTATCTTTAATGTTCTGCACACATTAATACTCATTACTTTAATATTGTATTTGAGGAAATTACTTGTATTAGTTTTATGACAGTAGCCTATAATTAACATGAGGTCATTGCTGTAAAATTCTCATCAGACTTGTTATAAATAAACAGACATAAACCCAAATTAAGACAATCAAAGTAAAAACTCTTATTGCAGCATTTGTCAGAGCTTCAAGACAAACTGAAAAATAAATGCATAATAACTGGATGATACAATACCATCAAGGAGCCACCAGAGGTCCGTGTGTAACAGCACAAAGGGCACTCAAAAATGATTCTCACACGCGTTACAAAAGCTAAATCACTGTGTTACTAATTTCACAGCTCTGAAAGGACATTTGTTTTATTTTATGATGTATATGTAATTTATTTAGTTTGCAAGTCCTAAAAAAATTCTTCGAAGTGTTATAATTGTGCAACCTTAAAGTACATACCAAATATACAAATTGAAAAAAACTTGATTTATATTTATACATTCAAATCAGTTTTAAGTAACCTCAGCAGCTACATTGGGAATGCTACCTGCCTCTGCTGCCTCACACCTTCTTCAATAAAACTAACTGGAATATGCAGATGTATTAGTCGATTACTGATCAAACACAACAATATTCCACTGTAATTTACTGAGCTTATTAGTCGTTTTAATCGACAGATCTGTAAAACTGAGTTTCTGCACAAAGAATCACACCAAAGCACCACTTTAAATCTGGTGTTTACCAGAGATTTGCTAATAAATTTCTTAGAAATAAGTCATTCAGCATGAAAAAAAGCATAAAAACACGACTAATCGACCAAATAAATCTTAGTTGACTAAGACCAAACAACCTATTAGCTGATTACTCGACTGAGAGGGGGCTGCACTACAGTTTTTGACATGACCATCCTCTTTATATTAAATGTTTTTGGATATTAAATGATTCTGGTCTGAATTTAACTTCAATTTTATGTGGCATGAAATATACAATAAATCAATATTTACTGTAATTAAAGCTTTTTAAGTGTCAAGTTTGCGATTAATATTTTTAATTAATTTAAATCTATTTTAATTTTAATTTTAATTTTCTTGTTTGTATCTACTGATTTTGCCATATACATAATGTCTATATGCCATTATTTTTATATGTAACATGTGGTTAAAAATAACTTAGTTGTACATGTTTATCTTCTGTTTACAATGGAAAAATGCCAATAAAATGTTCCTCCCAAAAAAGACAAGTACTGTATTTCATCATTCACAAATTTCCGAAATTGAGCAATCAACCCCTAATAACACCTTTTGCCAAATACTTACTGGACATTACTTTCTAAAAACATCCTATCATCATGACCTCAGTTGAGTCAGAAATTATAATTTGGTTTGTGAGGATGTGAGCACATGACGTGATATTGTACACTCAAACAGATTCTTATTGACTCAGTATTCTCTCTGTACGTAGTGGAAATAGTAGGATGTGGTGGTTAAATGAAAGTATTCATGCTATTTATGACAAAGAAAAAAAGGACAACATTTTTAAGCTCCAACTAATGGTGATCAAAATGTAACTCCACCAGTCATTTAACTGGAAACCAATGCTTAAAGTAGCACTATTACATGAAAAGACTACCTGGCAACTTATATATTAACATTGTAACTCTCCATAATACTGGTGTGCGATAATAAACCTGTTGTGAAATGTTCCTCCTCACATCACATTGACAAGAAACAAGACAATTCCTCCGGGGGTCAGAAACCTGTCAGGTCGCTGAGGTCAAGGCTCCACACTCTTGTTTTGTCTTTTTACTGCAAGATGTCCCTGAGAACTGTTTAGAAAAAGGAGCCAAAGAGTTAATTATGTGACCTTAACCCCCTGAGATCCGCGATCCTGACTGACTTTCTTTCAGAGGCTCTAGTATGTTCAGTTTTAGGGTCACAGTGAAGACACAGATATCATATGAAACTACAAAATGTAAGGAAACCGTGTCATGCTACCATGTTGGGAAGGAGGCTAAATAACGCTCCAAAGTTGGGCTACATTTTAGCGAGGAAAAACTGGCATGGCCATTTTCAAAGGGGTCCCTTGACCTCTGACCTCAAGATATGTGAATGAAAATGGGTTCTATGGGTACCCACGAGTTTCCCCTTTACAGACATGCCCACTTTATGATAATCACATGCAGTTTGGGGCAAGTTTCCAGCTTTCAGATGATGTACACCACTTCTATGTGACATCTACTGTTGACCTCCTATTTCTCCCTAAAGACCCCCTTTACCCCCCTAAAAAAGACAAAAACGGGTCTATTGTGGTTCTCAGAGGGATAAAGGGCTTCTTGTTCCGTTTCATGACCCTCATTTTAGATATCTGCTATCAACATAATCAATCTCGCCGCTTCATTTCCTCGTTCACAGTGTTTACGTGTTGTCTCCATTGAGCCATGTCATTCTGCAGCTACAATAAACAACCTGTTGAGGGAGGGAACAAACTGTAAATACCAGAACATCTATTTGCAGTAAATCAGTGTTATTTACTACTCCATTCACGCACCTTTGTTTCTGCAGAGGCGGCAGTGACGTGTTCAGGGAGTCAGATAAAGGGTATTTCTCACCAACGCTTTCCTGTTATTTTCCAGGGTCCTTTGTTTGGTTGCGAGGCCTCGGCCTGTCCGTTCTCAGGGGAACGAGAGGAACATTCGAGCCCCGAGCACTTGTGAAAACTCCTGGCCTCGTACACAGACTACCTGTTTGCATCACTGTGTGTGTGTGTGTGTGTGTGTGTGTGTGTGTCACCTTGTCCTTGGATTAAGGAAAGCCATCCCTGCAGTGAATTCATGCAGTTTCAGACAACTTTATATGCTTTTAATTCCACTATACATTCACACACAAAAGTGTTTTTGAATCATAATCATTGAACTTAAACGTCAAAATGAGAAGAAAGAAATGACCTGCATTGATTTAAAGTTTGATGCTGCAGATTTTATAGTTTTAAAGCAAAAGGTGTGTTGTCTTTTTTAAATTTGTATCTCTAATTCTTCATTTCCCAGTTTTTTTTTTACTGATGATTAGATGATTTATAAATATAATGTGGATCATAGTTATAGGATAACACTTTGTCACTCATATGTATCTGATTTTAACCACATTAAAATTCAAAATGTTTGTTTATTTATTTATTTATTTATTTATTATGTTCAACTCATATTCACCTCTAACTACGTTATATATTCCCCAACATTCATTAATTTTACATTCATTTACATCATCTATAATTATGTATTTATAATTGTTTAGGTGTCAAGCTTTCATTTTAATATGAATTGATTTAAGTGGATGGGAAGTGTCCCGTGTAGTTGTGTGTCATTTATAAATTCCAGGCTTTTTCAAGAGTGTCTCTTGACAAAAAGAAAAAAAAAAAAAAAAAAAAATCCTTGCTTTTAAATTCCTGTCCTGGGCAGACACAACAACAACAGGAAGAAGGGCCATTTTCACAGGTGTCAGGAAGCACAGGAAATAAACAAGCTTGGATACTGGAAAACATTTGTGTCAGAGTCAGAGGTGAGGCTAATAAGAGATATTTATAGCTGGGACGGGATTATTGTGCAGCTCCGGGCCAAAATGTTTGACATGATTTTGATCTTCGTTAGATGTTTAATCAAGGGATCAAGGGTCACTTCTCATGTTTGAAGTTTCATTCTAACCATTAAAAAAGTCAAAACCACAAAGACAATGCATATTTAATTGAATCATTGTGGTGACCTCATTTACTGAATTTCTCACGGACCAGTTTATGTGAACATATTTAATTTTTTAAATGTAGGAATACCACAATATAACTTTGTTGAGTCAATTCACAAAATGCATTATAAACTCAGATAATGTATCACTGTGATCAAGGTATTTATTGAAATACAATATGATTTCCAAGTTAAACACGCTAAATAATTAAAGGATTTGAGACTTTGATATATTTAAAGCTTTGTCATGATGTTAGTCCCCATAGTAGCCATTTCATTGTAGTGAGACCACTTTTTAAAACTAGACCTCACTGTATAAAATGACCTGTGGTGACCTCTAGGATAATCACAGCCTCATGAAACTTTACAGCTACAAACTAGAGACCTAGAGCATTCAGATGATGGATGGCTTTCCTAGCTAGATTTCACAATAAGGGGGTTTCTGAGCAGTTTACGCAACAGAAGTGCTCGCCATCCAACCGCCGCAAAAATGCAATTCTTGCAGAAATCTCCAAACGTCAAAAGTTTTTGAAACCAAATCACAGCATGGCTTTTTCTATGGTGTTCCCCAAGGTCTTGGTGTCTTAATGTGGTATTTTAGAGGGATTATCGATCATTTTTATCAATTCTCGAGTGGTAAAAAATGGTTAAATTTAGCACAGAATCTGTGTAACAAATGATATCAACCCAAAAATTGCTGCAACAACTTATGAGACATAATAGAGCATGGGAATGGAAAACATATACTTCTATCATAATGTTATAAGCCCTTATACACTTTGACAATTCATTTTAAATAATGAATTAATTCATGTTTATTTCTGTTTTATGACTAGAACAACTTGACACACAGTGCTGAGCTGCATCTCGTAATAATCATCAGGTTCCCAGCTTTCAGATGATGTACACCACTTTTATGTGACATCTACTACTGACCTGCTATCTCCCCCTAAAGACCCCCAGAAAACGGGTCTATTGTGGGTCTCAGAGGGTTAAGCAATATCTCAAAATTATTTTTTTCCCATGCTAACAAATGTAAGTGCTGTCTGCTATGGTTGTATTTTAGTACAGCTGTATAGGCAAAGCTGAGTTGCTTCTCCATGTAGCTGCAGAGAAACTTCCCCAAATTCTCTCCCGTCTGTGATTCATAAAGCCAGTAAACCCGTCCTTGCTCTTCACTTCTTCTCATGCTATTAGTGGTGAAAGTATTTTTCTTCCGCATGGGAAGAAAGAATATTTCACCATTTGTGGAAGTTGAGAAAGTAGGGCGTTCCAAGACTTAAGAGTTAAGGATGCCTGAAAAATTCTCAGCGCTTTCTGCTCTTGAGTTTGGATGTTGCACTGACTTCATATCATCATGGGAAACAAGAACTCCTTCTACTCAGAAGACATATTTCTATCCAGACTTCTTCACATTTGTATACTGTTCAGAGAAGCTTTTTTTTCTCCACCTCCCATAAATAGAGCCCTCTAATGTCATCCTTGAGAATATCAACGTCTCCTCCTCTTTTTTCACAGAACTCACATTCAGAATTGAATTTGCTTCGGTTTCTGGGCAAATTATTTTACTCTGCAACATGTGGACATGTCAAATACTTCTAGAAATAGTGTATTAAGTGCACACGCAAGTTCTAAAGTGCACACGTCTGAGATCCTATTCAGTATTCTCACTCAAAGTCAGCCAGTATTTGACTTATTTATGGACCAATCCATGAGATAACATGTTTAAGTGAGAACATTAAAGCTTCGGTAGGCAGTATATTTTTGGCATCATTGGGCAAATATTCCATAATAACCTTTCAGCATATTGTGATTCAAGTGTTCTGAGAGAAAACTAGACTTCTGCACATCCTCATAGCTCTGTTTTCAGGCCTTAAAAAATCCAGCCCGTGATGGGAGACTTCGACCAATCACAGGTCATTTCAGAGAGAGAGAGAGTTCCTATTGGCTGTGCTCCAGCTAGTGGGCGGTGCTTGGTATTTCCTCAGCAGATCTCAACATGGCTGCTGGGTCACAAACTCTCATTTTACAGCTAAACAGTACACTACAAGATGTTTCTGAAAACATTTGTGGAGAGAAATGAGCATTACAGTAACAGAATATTGATTCATATTTGATCAGCGCTGCCTAGTTTGACTGTTTGATTGGAGTTTGTGAGTGATTGACAGCTGCTCAGAGACGGCAAGGCTCCACCTCGGCTCTGATTGGTTGTTTTCCTCCGGTCTGTGAAATTTTACAGATGCCAGGACACAGAGGCGCATGCTTTTTTCAGATTACAGATTAAAAATCATATTTGCCCCATTTCTACCCACTGCAGCTTTAATTCCAACAGCCACAAAATGTGCAACTTAAAATATGTTAGCATTACTTTTCCTGTTTTCAACCTTCACTCACCTGGTGTATGAATTCAATTCTCCAGTGCCAGTACTGGGGTTGTAATGAATGTATGTAATAATAAAGTTGATGAAGAGAGAGAATCTGTCTGATCAGTCGATCAGTCTCTGCATCATTCATGCAACTAGGTCTTTACAGCATAGAGCAAAGCAAAGTACTAAAAATACTCAAAACAACAGGAAAAATTTTCCCTTGGCTTCAATTCCAGCGTTTTATCTGATGAAATCCAGCCAACTGCTCATCACCTGGATTATACTGAAGAAGGATGCAAAGAGAAAAGAACAAAGAAGAAACTCCCTGAAGAAACTCCAGCAAGGACACAACTGCAGAGTGTTGTACAGACTTTTACAGTAACAATAAATGACAATAAACTGAAGTATGCAGCTGAGACAATGCTGCTACTAGTCTCTAAATCACTTCTTGAATTTACTCACTTTTGCAGTTTTAATTGACTTCATATTTTTTCCATAACTGGTCGTTTTGATCATTATTTCTTTCCCCTCGTGTGATATGTGTCTTTTATTTTACAGCATTTTTTATTTGTTTTGCAGCACAGACGTGTGTAAGTCACACTACAGTTAATTGAATGACATATATGGATAGAGTCTATGGCTACAACAAAGTATTTTTTTTTATTGTCAACTAATCTGTCAATATTTTCTCAATTCATCGATTAGTTATTTGATCTATTAAATATCAGAAAATGGTGAAAAATGGTCGATCAGTGTTTCCCAAAGCCCAAGATGACGTCCTCAAATGTCTTGTTTTGTCCACAACTTAAAGATATTCAGTTTACTGTCATAGAGGAGTAAAGAAACAAGAAAATATTCACATTTATCAAGCTGGAATCAGAGACTTTTTCCTTCAAAAAATGACTCAAACTGATTAATCGAGTATCAAAATAGTTGGTGATTAATTTGATAATTGACAACGAATCAATTAATCCTAGCAGCTCTAGTAAAGTTTAATGTTTATTCCACTTATTTAGATGCCATTAACCTTTGCGTAAAATATAAATCTGCAATGGCCTAGATTATCATTATTGATTACTACACAATTCAGGGTTTTTAGATAATGCAATAACTGTATCCAATGACGCATCACTAATCAAGTTAAGCAAAATCAAGTCACAAGAGTCAGTGATAACTTTGGTTTAATTGTAAGAGCATTCTTTACATCAGCTGGTGTCATATACATGATATCTTCCATGTCTGCATTTCATATATACAGTACAAATAATACATCATTGTGGAAAACCTCAAAATGCTTAGTGGATGACAATGAATCAATGACAAATATTGCTGTATCCAGTTTGAAAATACTTGTGACATTAACTCTCATTTTCTCAACAAGAATGTATGAAGGCACACTTAATGAGACAATGAAGCTCATGGGAAAACAGACGACAAACAATAACAGAGAAATAGAGAATGACATAATCTGCATATTTCATTAGAAAAGATGCTTTGTGTCAAACGAGGACCCAACAAACCAAATAAAAGCTTCCGACTGCTGTAAAAAAGTTTTGTTCATCGTTTAACATAATAAAATATATCTTTCAGTTCATTTATAAGTTAATGCTACATTTACACTGAATAGATTCAGTCTTGTCAGCACATTGTCAGCGAGGGTTGAGCCGCTTTGGAGTCGTGTGTTGATCTGTGCTCTGGGCAGAGCTGACCTCTCCTGAGCCCACCTCGACCCCTGGAAACACAAGAGAAAGATTCATCTTTAGTCCATTTTTCAAGACATTTGACTGCTAATTGCCCACTGAGGATTTTAAAAGCAGCATCTTTAGTCTAAGAAGTGTCACTCTTTACCTTCAGGAGTCTCAGTCTTGAGCTTGCCAGTGATTTTGGCAAAGAATTTGAGGGTGAGACAAGCTCCTGTCTCCCTGTCACAGATGCCACCTTTGCAGTTGCATGTCTTGCGGCACTCAAGCCCATAGGTCCCATACAGGCAGTCTGCAAAGAAAGAAGACATTATTCTATATAGCAGTCTTTGTCTTGTAGAAAAGAGGTCCTGACTGGATCTGATATGGGGCCATATTCTGTAGTGTTGCATGCAGACTCATATTCACAGTCAAAATCAGTGTTAATATTCATATTAATATCATTGTGTATTTGTGTTTTATATTTTGATAAGATAAGATAAGATAAGATAAGATAAACCTTTATTAATCCCCGGAGGGAAATTCAGGTGCCAAAGCAGCAACATCAGCAAACAGAGTGAAACACAGGAGAGGTAAAGGTATACAAAAATTATAAAAACAATAATAGAGATATAAAAGATACAGAGTGAATGGGTGAACATAGTGTGTGCAGTCTGTAAATAAATAAATGTAGAATGTGCAATAAATAAATGATTTAGCAACATTGTTTTTTTTTTTTTTTAAACTTTCATGCCAATGAAGCCACTTTGAATTGAAATTCATAAAGAGAAATGAGCCATAGACAAAAAAAAAAAAACTGCAAGTGTTGCATGGAGCATTGCTGTTTGAATATCTCAACTCCAAACCTCTAATGGGGCTAAAATACCAAGTTAAATACCCAAATTGTATTTGAAGAAATTCTGCACAAGGTTGCACATGTGCCTCTATAACCATTGGTTGTATGGGCAATGGTGCTATTCATTGTGAATATTCAATAAATAGAGCCTAAATAACATAATGGGATTTGCATTTGTGTTTTATATTTTGATGCTTTGGCAACATTGTTTTTCTTTTAAACTTTCATGCCAATGAAGCCACTTTGAATTGAAATTGATAAAGAGAAATGAGCCATAGACAAAAAAAAACAAAAAAAAACTGCAAGTGTTGCATGAGCATTGATGTTTGAATGTCTCAACTCCAAACCTCTAATGGGGCTAATAATAATAAATAATAAATACAAATAATAAATAATAATAATACCAAGTTAAATGCCCAAATTGTATTTGAAGAAACCATGCACAAGTCTGCACATGTGCCTCTATAACCATTGGTTTGTGTGGCAATGGTGCTATTCTTTGTGAATATTCAATAAATAGAGCCTAAATAACATAATGGGATACTGCATTTGGTGCAGCAGGGCATCACACTATAGGTTTTTGAAAACGCAGCAGAAATAGCACACTATATAAAGGCACATTAAGACTGTGAATGTACCTTTGCATATCCCATATTCGTCTCCATAGTCGTCCTCATCCTTGTAGAACTCGCAGAATAATCCCGGTCCGCACTTCACCCCGTGCATCCCGGACACGGTGCGGTAGCAGTGCTCTCCTCTACCGGCTGCACACACCTGACAACAGCCGCAGTCATCCAGGACGCTCCGTGCGCAGCGCTGCGTGCCACCAGCACCACCACCACCACCACCAGCACCACCACACCGCTCCGCGTTGCATCGGTCCGGGCAGTTCACCGCGTACTTGACATTGGAGCTCCACGCCTCGGCAGCATCTCGCACTATGAGTGAGGACAACACTGTGGTGATGAGGAGGAGGAGAGACATGACTGTGCGGCAGAGAGAGAGCTCCTCAGGCTGCTGGTCTTGTGGATGCCTGGAGACAGACGCAGCACCTCTGTGAGCGTGAGAGTGACCTCTGGCTCATCAGGTTGGATGGTTATCAGCGATGAACAACTTTGTTTTGCAGCTTTTGCTCTCGTCAATTTCCTCATTCCGGTGTTGTCGTCCCCTTTTGTCAGTCAACCCCCCCTTTTTTTTTTAGAGATCCGGCTTGGAAGTGCAGGATTAACTCTGGACCGCCATCCAGGAATTGAAATGCGTGTGACCTGATGTCATAAGTTATCTTTGGGTTTGTTTTTGTGCTTTGTGACTGACCCCCTAAAACTCGTGACTGGCTGGCTCTGGCTTTGAAAAATCACATTTTGATGTTAGGATGTTTTTTTTAGTCACAACATCCCACATGATTGGAAATCATGATGACAATATTTAACAAGATAAATCATCTTGTAGGCTCACAGAAGAGTTCATGAGGTTGTGTCAAAAGTTTAAAAGTGAAAATTAAATGTAAAAATAGTTTTATAACTGTTTTTTAAAGCATATTATTATCCTTTTTTTTTTTAATAGGCTTACTGTAACAGTAAGAAGGAACTGACTAAAAATAAAACATGCAGATGTAACATGTGACAGCAGTTTAAACCAATATTGTCGGTCTTTCTAGTGTGTTGATTTTGTTTCAGATTGTTCTTCCTTTTTTAAAAGTCTCATGTCATGTCATGTCATACTAGCATGTCAAGAAGGAGGCTAAATAACGCTCCAAAGTTTGACTACATTTTGGTGAGGAAAAACGGTCCCTTGACCTCTGACCTCAAGATACAGTATGTCACTGAAAATGGGTTCTATGGGTACCCACGACTCTCCCCTTTATAGACATGCCCGCTTTATTATAATCACATGCAGTTTTGGGCAAAAATCATGCAGTTTTTAGAATGCACGGCTTTCCTAGGTATAAGGGGGTTTCTGAGCAGTTTCCAGAACAGAAGTGCTCTGATTTATGACTAGAACAATTTGACACACAGTGCCGAGCTGCATCTCAAATTAATCTTCATATTCCCAGCTTTCAGATGATGTACACCACTTCTATGTGACACCTACTCTTGATCTATACTTGATCTAATAAGTGGATTGCTCCTTTAAAGGTGCTATTGATAGCACCGATAACATCCAGTCATTAGATGTCACATTCTCCCTCCTCCATTCCGCTGCATTCACTTCACAACAAGTCGTTGCCAGGCACTTACTGTCAATCTCAGCCATTTATCAGTTTTTTTCCACACTAACTGATGACCCAGAGATACAGTACCACAAGATACCAGTGTTGTTTTACTGGTGGCTCAAAAGCCTTGTTAGAAGTAGGAACCGAATATCAGATATCTTCCACAGAGATAAACAAAACATTAATTTTGGTCCTGCCAAAATTTTTAAAATGATTAATTCACAATCATAATTAAAAAAAAATAAGAATTGCCATTAATACTTTTGTTTACAAATTGATTTATTAATGTATGAATAAATTGACTAAATTACGAAGTAATTCGTTATTTGACATTTTAATGGACAATAAAAGGAGGAATTATAAAAATAATTTACAAATGAAATATTAATCTATCAATAAATAGTTCAAATTAAAAAGGATTTACAAAAAACACCATAAAACAGTCAATAAGTACATCAATGGCTACAATGTCTATTTTTATTGTACAATTAGTTATTAATCAATTAAATCCATTATTACTATTTACGTGACTCTTGTGGTCCTCCATAGATGCCTGTCTATTAAAATCAATAAAAGAACAGCTTCTTTTTTATTGATATAAATATTAAAGCCTATTCTTAACCGGATACATAAAGAAAAATCTCTCTTGTGGTCCTCCATAGACACCTCTCTATTAAAATCAATAAAAGAAAAATAAATAATAGACTCTGTTCAGCACAGCAGCTTCTTTTTTATTCACATTTTTTTTTTATTATTTATTTATGATACATTTAAAAAAAAGGAAAGAAAAGAAGATATTTAAATGTCTTATTGATAGCATTTTATGTATATGAATCTTTAAAAGTAATAATAATAATAATAAATTAATAATAATAGTATAATAATAATAATAATAATAATAATAAGTACATCAATGGCTATTTTTATTGTACAATTAATTATTAATCAATTAAATGCATTATTATTATTATTATTATTGTGGTCCTCTATAGCGTCCAATCTGGATTAAAAAATAGAATAATAATAAATGATATAGGTGAATAAAAACATGATGGTGTTGATGATGTCACTCCGAGACACAAGATGGCGCCCACCCATCACTAGTTGCACACATCAGTGGTTTAAAATTGAAGCCCACGAAGAAGAAGAGGAAAGAGGAGAAGGTTGATATGATATTCACGTCCAAGGGAGACCTCACCGGGACGGGACAGGTAACGCATTAAACCATTTATATGACCATTTACAGTCAAGGTAACTTACATGTGTATTTTATTTATTACATGTTAATATTATATATATATAATAGTGTTTTGCTGAGAGCTGTCAGCCAACCAGCGGAGGGGCTTGGTCGGTGTTTGACAGTTATGGAGGAGCAGACTAGCAACTGCACTGCAGCCAGCCGTTAGTCAGCTTCAGCCGTTAGTCAGCTTCAGCTGTCACCGAGCAGATGCGGTAATAACCGTTAACCGGTGTTTGGCAACGACACATATTTGCACATATATGGCTCTTTATATTTGGTGGAGCGAATAGCTAAAGGTTTAATGTTACACTAAGCTAACTATGTATAAGCTAGAGAAGGGAGAGTCGTTATGTAGCTCTTGTTTGTGGTGAATACATCTATTTAATGCTAACATTAGTTAGCCATTGGATAGATGCTTATTGTGGTCAGGGTTGTTGTCGTGGCAACAGAGCAGCACAAACGTTCTTTTGGCTCAGCAACTTCCTCCAGCTGATTCTGGATGACTTTCAAAAGCCCTGGATGATCACCTCTTGGCTCAGCCACTTCCATCAAAGTGAAGCAGGATGGATGGTAGAGGTCCCTCCCAAATAGCTCTTGCAGATTGAGGCCAGCTATCCTGCAAATAAAATGTAATCTTGGCCACATTATATTCCCATTATAACATTATAAGATAAGATAAGATAAGATGAACCTTTATTAATCCCCTGCAGCTGTCAGACTCCACAGCCAACCCTGTTTTTTGCACTATCCTCTTTGCTGGTGAACACTGCAAATTTCCCCACTGTGGGACTAATAAAGGAATATCTCATCTTATCTTATCTTATCTTATCTTATCTTATCTTATCCAATGCTAACATTAGTTAGCCATTGGATAGATGCTTATTGTTGTCAGGGTTGTTATCATGGCAACAGAAAGCACAGCAACTTCCTCGAGCTGATTCCTGGATGACTTTCAAAAGCCCTGGATCACCTCTTGGCTCTGCCACTTCCATCAAAGTGAAGCAGGATGGATGGATGATAGAGGTCCTCCCAAATAGCTCTTGTAGATTGAGGCCAGCTAACCTGCAAAAAAAATGTAATCTTGGACACATTATATTCCCATTATTACATTATAAGATAAGATAAGATAAGATTTTTTCACTTTATAGACTGCACATACGTACATATTACATTTATTTATTGTACAAACTACATTTATTTATTGACGGACTGTACACACTATGTTCCCCCATTCAATCTGTATCTTTTATATCTCTATTATTGTTTTCATAATTTTTGTATACCTTTACCTCTCCTGTGTTTCACTCTGTTTGCTGATGTTTGCTGATGTTGCTGCTTTGACACCTGAATTTCCCTGCGGGGATTAATAAAGGTTCATCTTATCTTATCTTATCTTATCTTAAGCTGAACCTTTATTAATACCCTGCAGCTGTCAGACTCCACAACCAGCCCTGCTCCCAGTAGACCACTTACACACCACAAAACTGACAATAACCTGATATTTTCAGGTGGAATTTCATTCATTCATTCATTCCCATTGTGCAATATAATTTTCCACTTGTGCAATTTTGTTAATAGTCTGTTTATTACCAATACTGTATATACTGCTCCTATTTTTATACTTCCTTCTATTTAAATGGTTCATATTTTGTTACACTTTGTTTAGCTCTTTTTTTTTACTGTGTTAGCTGATGCGTCTTGTTTTTTGCACTATCTCCTTTGCTGCTGTACACTGCAAATTCCCCCACTGCGGGACTAATAAAGGAATATCTTATCTTATCTTATTTTATCTTATCTAGATGATGATAGATGCTTAATGTGGTCATGGTTGTTGTCGTGGCAACAGAGCAGCACAAACGTCCTTTTGGCTCAGCAACTTCCTCCAGCTGATCCTGGATGACTTTCAGAAGTCCTGGATGATCACCTCTTGGCTCAGCCACTTCCATCAAAGTGAAGAAGGATGGATGGTAGAGGTCCCTCCCCAAATAGCTCTTGTAGATTGAGGCCAGCTAACCTTGCAAAAATATGTAATCTTGGCCACATTAATATAAGATAAGATAAGACATTCCTTTATTAGTCCTGCAGTGGGGAAATTTGCAGTATACAGCAGCAAAGGGGATAGTGCAAAAAACAAGATGCATCAGCTAACACAGTAAAAAAAGAGCTAAACAAAGTGTAACAAAATATGAACCATTTAAATAGAAGGAAGTATAACAATAGGAGCAGTACATACAGTATTGACAATAAACAGGCTATTAACAAACTTGCCCAAGTGGAAAATGATATTGCACAGTGAGAATGAATGAGTCAATGAATGAATGAAATTCTGCCTGAAAATATCAGGTTATTGTCAGTTTTTTTGGTGTGTAAGTGGTCTACTGGGAGCAGTGCTGGTTGTGGAGTCTGACAGCTGCAGGAAGGAAGGACCTGCGATAGTGCTCCTTATTATAGTCCCATTATTACATTATAAGATAAGATAAGATAAGATAAGATGAACCTTTATTCCCGGGGGGGAAATTCAGGTGTCAAAGCAGCATAGCGCAGATACAGAGGTACAGGGGTACAACAATATTATAAAACAATAAATAGAAATAGAGAATATACATAGGCAAGATTAATCAATAAGGAAAATAGTTGCGACAGCATGTGTAACTTCAGCTGATCAGTATTGTGACAACTTTTTGGAGAAACAAGACTCTTAAAATATGTGTGAATAAGTTCAGAAACATGTTGACATATAGCTTTGTGTACTGTAAAAAGCCTCCCCTAGTAACTCAGACCAATTAATCAATTGTCAGGTTGTCACCTATTTTGATAAACGATTAATTGGTCTGAGTAATTTTTAAAAATCTTGAACCTTGAGTGGTTTTATTGTGTAGTAATCAATAATGATAAACTATGCCATTGCAGATTTATATTTCAGACAAGAGTTAATAGCATCTAAATAAGTGAAATATACTGTGAACTCTGTTAGAGCTGCTATGATTAATTGATTTGTTGTCAACTATTACATTTATTGCCAATTATGTTGATAATTGATTAATCATTTTGTGTAATTTTTTTAAGTCTCTGATTCCAGCTTGTTAAATGTGAATATTTTCTGGTTCCTTTTCTCCTCTATGACAGTAAACTGAATATCTTTGAGTTGTGGACAAAACAACAACATTTGAGGACGTCATCTTTTGCTTTGGGAAACACTGATCAACATTTTTCACCATTTTCTGACATTTAATAGACCAAACAACTAATCGAATAATTGAGAAAATAATCAATAGATTAATTGACAATGAAAAGAATTATTAGTTGCAGCCCTACTAACATCACTGACATTTACTTTTCCTCTGATCATACAGTACATGGTGCTGCCTGCATCCAAAGTTGGTCAATGATATTGATTTTTAATGTATGAATGGTTTTATCATTAGCCTATAGGCCCACACATGAGCCATTTATGTTTTTATTACATTTTTATTGCTTACTGGCAAGTTGCTGGAATATCTGGCTCAATTTTTAATCTGTAATTTATAAGAAGTAATACTATCTGTTTTTGTGTGTATTATTGTAAATACACCAGACGGACTGACATCGGTGAGCTGTATATGCTTGATAAAATCTGAATCCTAGCTGAGAGGGAAAAACTCAAGAGGTGTCCTTAACGTTTGTGTCCTAAAATCAGGCTCCAGATAGTTTGTAATAACCAGTGATGGTTGCGTCTTACATTGCTGCTTGTTGTCTGACCCGAGGAGCCCGTTGCTATATCAATGCTTGCATGTTATTTTTGTCCAGAGTGGAAACCATATAGCCCCGCAGGCCTCAGGCATGGCAAGAGAGAGGACTGTGGACTACGGTGGCATGCTCGAATGTTCAGCAGCATGTAAATGCTGTCTCTCATGGGTACTTTCACGTTTTAACCTCCATTATGGATTGCATCAGGTCTGCAACCAACGATTATTTTCATTGTCGATTAATCTGTTGATTATTTTCTCGATTAATCGCTTAGTTGTTTGGTCCATAACATTTCAGAAAATGGTGAAGGGTGTTGATCAGTGTTTCCCAAAGCCCAAGATGACGTCGTCAAATGTCTTGTTTTGTCCACAACTCAAAGATATTCAGTTTACTGTCTTAGAGGAGTAAAGAAACCAGAAAATATTTACATTTAAGAAACTGGAATCAGAGAATTTTTACTTTTTTTTTTTTTTTTTAAAAGAATTACTCAAACTGATTAATCGATTATCAAAATCGTTGCCGAGTAATTTAAAAGTTGACAACTAATGGATTAATCGTTACAGCTCTAGATTGCATGGTTTTCAAGGGTTGAGTCCACTTATCATATGATTAACTAAAATGCAAGTTGGGAAAACACAAACCTGTATTTTTTTTGTTCCAGGAAAGCTGTTCCTGTGAATATGTACAATTCCCTCTCCACAGCAACAACAGACTTGCTCTTTATCTGTTTAGAAAGCAGACACAAAAATGCAGACGGACAGGCTGGGAGTTAGGTGAAGTCCAATGGTCTTTGCATGGGATTGTATTTCAAAGCGCCGGGTGACCAATTTGGAGACCATGACAATGAGAATATGAATGAATTAGATGGGGGATTAGATCATCATCACCCGTGTGCCTGATCTCTCAAAGCAGGTTTAATTCTTTGATTGGCCATGTTATATTATGTAATAATGCTTCTAAATGTTAATAAACCAAAAGCATCCTTTTGTATTGTGTAGCATATCAGCTTGTGAGACAAAAGACTCCTCATTAGTGTGGGTGTGTTGGTTAGCTGTTATCATACGGTGAGCTGACCTATTTCAGTGATACCCACTGGGCCTATGCCACTAGCCTGGATGTACTGTATGTTGGACAAGCTCCATCACGAAGAAGAAACCTGACACCTCTGAATTTACTTGGCAGGAAAACGCATTAGATCATTGGCTTCCAGCTGCAAATGTTGCCTGTAAATTTATGACGGATATAAAAAAAAAAGAGCCACTTCATTATGTAGATCAAGTGTGTGGGACTGATACGTGTGAATATTATAAATCTGCCAGTAGACAGTCCTCGTTAGCTCTTTTAATCATATTCTCCTCTCTGATTTTCAGGTATACATCAGAGTACAGATAATGCTCAGACATGGTGCCTTGTCAGACCCATGTGTTGCTGAAGTGGCAAGAGCACTTCAATAGCTCCTGGGCAGCAGAGGACAGCGTGCAGACGGCCAGGAGGAATGGAGCTGCCGCGCTTTACAATAAGCTGCTTCACAACAAGGAAGTGGTGACTCTGGCCCAACCCGTTCAAGAGCTCGTCGGCCCACGCCTGCCAGACTTTGAGTGCGAGTCCAGTGCCTCGGCGGAGAAAGAAGAGTACCTGTCATCCCTGCTTCACAGCCAGCGATGGCTGGCTCACCGGATGCTGACGCAAACCTCCTACACCTTGGGCCTCCACCACAGGCTGGTAGTTCTCCAGAGGATCTACTACGCGCTTCACAGCAAATACCATGACAAATTCCGCGTGCAGCTGCCCTCCCAGTCCACAGACAGCGGCGCCGAATGTGGGCAACTCGAGCTGGCCTCGGAGCCCTGCCTGCCAGGGGGAGCATCCAAAGTCAAGTCGGGTACAGATGTTCTGATAGAGATGGGCGTGAGGACAGGTTTGAGTCTGCTCTTCTCGTTACTGCAGCAGAACTGGAGATACGCAGCCTCCGTGCATCCGGAGTCGGTGCTTTGCAATGACGTGCTTGCCACCGCGTCCTCTGTGCTGACCTCGCTCCCACCGCTCTCTCTGGCCAATGAGAATAAGATCCCGTCAGTCGGGCTAGACTGCCTGGCACAGGTGGCAGACTTCCTGAAGAAGACATCGGTGAGCAGCGGGACTGGCGGGGCTGACCCGACCGGTCGGAGGCTGGCGCTGGAGCTGCTGCTGGGCCTGGCCATGCAGAGAGGCTCTCTAAAGTTTCTGCTGGAGTGGGTGGAGGTAGCCTTGGCTGCTTCTATGTCCTCATCCACCTCTACGCTGTCTTCCTCCTCCTCACTGAGCTCCCAGCACTCAGCTGGCGTGGGCTTTGATGTCGTCCATCAAACGCTTCTCCAAATGAAGCAATATTCGGTACGTCTTCAAGTTTGGACCTTTGTTTTTTTGTCGGTTTGTCTTTTCTGGTGTTTTTGGAGTAATCATCCTTTTACTGATTGTTGGCAGCATTTATCAAGCTATTGATGATTATTTGGATTTATTAGTTTTTGGAAGTTTGATATTTCCAGATCATAACATAAGAGTAATCAATCACGCCAGTTCTGATTGTATGGGAAATTTAAATTTTTATATATTAAAGTACCAATATGTAAAATATTTACAGTAACAAATCATAAAATGACGATGATGTGTCATCAGAGGTTAAGGAAACATGCTGAAGTGAAATACTGGCTTGTCCGACAACAATGCTACAGCCAGTAGGTTCTCCTTTTAAAATTTCCATCCCTTTTCCGGAACGTCTGTTTTTGTTTTGGCCGGTGTGATCCCGTCCACTGCCCATTTCGACACCCTCTGTAGTGGCAGCTTGCTATAAACCGTCCTCGCCACTTCTAGCAGGATGTAAAGGTTTCTGACTCATGTAGACTACCATGTCCAACTTCCACTTACCTTCTGCAGACACTCATTTCTTGGTCAGCTTCAAAGATGAGGCTTGTATTGTGAGTGAAAAGTAGTTTGTTCCACGAAAATTAAAATAAACAAAAATATATCCATATGACCAATCTTGGACTATCAAAAACGGATCAATTCTTCTGGAAATAACTGAAATACAGTCCACAATCTGTGGTCTGCAATCTGTGATCTGTGGTCAGAAAAAGTGTTGCTCCCCATCCTGCTCCACTGAAGCCTAACTCACACTAATCATACTTAAAGGGACACGCCCAAATTGTCCAATAGTAGGACGACTAGAGGAGCACATCTTAACAGGGCAAAACATACATCATAGAGTCTAAATGGATCAATGCCCATTCTACAACAGCCTTGTGCAGCCACGGAAGCAAGCAAACGAACTGGATCGGCAGAGATAACATAACATTAGATTCCATCCGACCTGAAAAGCATCGGCACACCTCTCTGTGGTCCGTGTGCAGCTGGGTTATTAATGCAGCGAGTATTTGAGACACACAGCTGGTGAAGTGATTCTGACTACTGCTGCTGGTCAGTTGCTATTGCTGTGACGCTAACACACGCTAACTGCTATCAATCACGCGGGAGGAGCAGACGGGCCACGGCTCCAATGTTTTGAATCTGCACTGCAGTTACCCATTTTAAATGCTAGCTGTAGGTTCCACATATTGCTCCGTTAAAACAGCTAATATAGATGCATTATAAAGAAAGGCAAACAATAGCCTGTGGAAGGAATTCCGACGTGTTGATAACTCAATATGTGTGGTTGTTCTCTGCCTCTTGGAAATTGTCCATGTGGTTGTTCTGCTTTGCCTTGATATATCACTTGATTTCATTTAATGCATTGTGCTTAGTTCACAAATAATATGAGGTAACTTACATGCACATTTAATAACATACTGATAAAGCAGGAAAATGGCTCTTCACAGCCATATCCACCCCTGCTGTAGGCTGTTTGAACAGTCTCGTTTGAAGCTTGGAGTGATGCATTAGTGTGCAGATAAGGATTAAGATCGAGCCAGTCTTCCTGCCCTCCCTCGGTACAGTATGTGTATTGAGTCATCCTTTAGCAGGCTAATCAGCTTTGCAATATTTCTGGACAAATGACAACAAGGGGTGGGTACTGCCAACAACCTTATGATTGATTTAGTCCGTTCTACACATAATTTAGAGCTCTGTTAAAGAAAGACTTACACAACCTAAAAAACACACTTGAGATCTGCATCTAAGGACTGGGTTCTAAATTTGTCTTCTTGTGCGATTTCGCCTCCTGCCTGGTCATGCAGTGACTTGTCGCTGTTTTGGGGAAGTACAGAATGTGATTGATGCTTCTTGTTGAGAAAGAACATGCACAGAAAAATTGCAAGTTACTGTAAGACGCCACAAATTTCTTTAACGCATTAACACAACTTGTGATTTTTAGGTTGTAGCGGGCTCAGTTTTAAAGCTAGAGTGAAGATCATATGAAACTAGAAAACCTAAAGAATCCGTTTGTCCAACCATGTCATACTAGCTTGACCTGAAGGAGGTTAAATAACACTCAAAGCTTATGTAAAGTTTTGGCGAGGAAAAACTGGCATGGCCATTTTCAAAGGGGTCCCTTGACCTCTGACCTCAAGATATGTGAATGAAAATGGGTTCTATGGGTACCCACGAGTCTCCCCTTTACAGACATGCCCACTTTATGATGATCACATGCAGTTTGGGGCAAGTCATAGTCACGTCAGCACACTGACACACTGACAGCTGTTGTTGCCTGTTGGGCTGCAGTTTGCCATGTTATGATTTGAGCATATTTGTTATGCTAAATGCAGTACCTGTGAATCAATGTTGATAAGTATTGATAGTTTAATGATAAGAGTATTAAATACTTGATGAATCTCCCTTTTAAGGTGCATTTTGAACAGATAAAATATGTGCGATTAATTTGCAATTAATCATGATTAACTATGGACAATCATGTGATTAATCGATTGACAGCTCTAGTAGGAATGTGATGAAACAGATTTATTGTACATTTAAACCAATATAATATTTACACAGAGGTCACAGGTTAAAGTAAAATCAGACACTTTATTGAAGTCTAAACATAAATCTTTTTTCCCCCCCAGGGTTTCCGCGGGGACTCCGTCAATACTCAGGTGCTGAAGAAGGACGCAGATGGACTTTGTCGACTCTCCCAGGCCGCTCTCTGTCTGTTTGAGGAGGTAAAATAGATTTTAGTTACATACTCTGTAACACTGTTAAGAACTCTTATACTTTCCAGTAACTGACTTTATGGACTTTCACCCCCTCCTCCCTTTTGGCAGATTTGTAACCTAGCATCCTACTGCCTGTGCTCCTGCAGCACTGATGCAGCTGCTCCTGGTTCAGAGAGTGACACAGTCATGGTGTATGTGTGGGGCAGCAACAGCAGCCACCAGCTGGCAGAGGGAACTCTGGAGAAAATTCTGCTGCCAAAGCTGACACAGGGCTTCAGTGATGCCCAAATGGTATGGCTACCCATAAGGAACATTTTTCCATCTAAAATAATAATAATTCTAACAATCCATAATATTATTCTGCCGCTTTACATCTCATCCTTTCATAATCCTTACTTTTTTTGTCCTTCCCTTAGATCGAGGCAGGCCAGTACTGTACCTTCTCAGTATCTGCAGATGGTTCAGTGAAAGCTTGCGGAAAAGGCAGCTATGGCCGCCTGGGCCTAGGGGACTCCAACAACCAGTCCATGCCCAAGAAACTTGTGCTGGAGCCACACAGGAACATGAAGAAGGTGTCCTCCTCTAAGGGCTCTGACGGTCACACTTTGGCCATCACTGTAGAGGGAGAGGTAACAAGTTCAAATGACTACTGATACATATTTTACAGGAGTTGTCTCTTCCTCCGAGTAAATTTTAAATTTCAATTTTCTTCACATTCTTTGTAATGAATTATAAAATGTTCAACATATTTCTCTCAGGTGTTCAGCTGGGGTGATGGAGAATATGGGAAGCTGGGCCATGGCAACAGTGCTACACAGAAATACCCCAAAATCATACAAGGGCCGCTGTTTGGCAAAGTAAGCACACAGAAAATGCTGCTTGTTGGGGTAAAGATGAATGGGGAATTTAGACCCTTTACATTTATTCATATATCTTTATTTGTAAGTGATTTAACATAATCTTACCATGCATTGTGGTATCTCTGCCAGGTGGTTGTTTGTGTGTCTGCTGGCTACAGACACAGTGCTGCTGTGACTAACGATGGAGAGCTTTATACCTGGGGAGAAGGCGACTTTGGCAGACTTGGTACACAACCTTCTTTCTCAAATTTGCTTGTGCTCATTTGTCTCAACAATTTCAGTGAAATCCCTCCTCTGGTATGTTAGCAACAACCTCTGTTTGTTATCTCCTGAGCAGGTCACAGTGACAGTCAGAGTCGGAACGTGCCCACGCTAGTGAAGGACATCAGCGGCGTCGGGCAGGTGGCCTGTGGCAGCTCCCACACCGTCGCTGTGGCGCAGGATGGACGCACTGTGTGGTCCTTCGGGGGAGGGGACAATGGTATGTTGACAGATGACTTAACAGCTTGATTTAAGCCCACAATGCAGTGTCTGTGTGAGTTGAAATCACACTTTGAGTGGAAGAGCTTAATTTCTGTACAAAATATAAACATAACACAACTATATCCTTTTGTACTTAAAGGACAGTACTATAGTCGCATCATATGAGGTTTATCTCAACAGAAATGTCTTAAACTATTATGAACTAATGCTGGAACTTGACTCAACCTTGCAGGTAAACTAGGTCATGGAGACACCAATCGTGTGTATCGCCCCAAGGTCATAGAGGCCCTGCATGGATTCATCATCAGGAAAGTGTGTGCTGGCAGCCAGTCATCTCTGGCCCTTACCTCTGCGGGACAGGTGAGATGCAGCATTGTTGGTCAACTTTCAACTAACCTTAGCTAACATAACTCAGCTCTTTCTACATTCCCCATGTGGAAAGCTTTTATTCTGAAGGAGCATCTTTTTTTATTATAATTTAATAATAATAATTATGTTTAGTCTAAATAATGTATTTAATTACATCCTTAATACAATACAGGACGGAATACAAAGACAAATAAGGAGACACAGAAAGGAAATTTATCTTTATTTTATGTTTTTATTTAGGTGTTTGCATGGGGCTGTGGCTCATGTTTAGGATGTGGCTCCTCTGAGACAACCTCTCTGAGACCCAGGTTCATAGAAGACCTGAGCATCACCAAGATCATCGATATCTCATGTGGAGACAGCCACTGTCTGGCTCTGACACATGGTAAGACACCTTCAACACGTTGATATTACAATTGTGAATATAATCTGACTGCAATGTTCTCCTTTCATTCATCAGAGAATGAAGTGTATGCATGGGGGAACAACACCATGGGCCAGTGTGGGCAAGGCCACACTTCCACACCAATTACCAAACCCAAGAAAGTGCTCGGTCTAGAGGGGGTGTCCATCCAGCAGATCACTGCTGGCACTTCTCACAGCCTGGCTTGGACCGCGGTTCCAACCGACAGGTAAGGCCTCATCTCACCAAATAGATCAGAGTGGTGTCTCTGCTGTGTGGCAACATTTCCATTGAGTGCATTGTTTATACTGCTGAACTGTTGTTTTTCTCATCCCCCTGTCAAATCTGTGGTGTTATCTTATCAGTTCTGACGCATTTGTGCTTGCACAGCTCTTTATAAAGCTACTCGGTCTCTTCCAGGCAACTGGTGGCATGGCACAGGCCCTTCTGTGTCGACTTGGAGGAGAGTACATTCACCTACCTACGCAACTTCCTAGAGAGCTACTGTGACGGCATCGCGAATGACACACCCCCTGCCCCATTCTTATCTAAAAGGTATGAAAATTGATGGTGTCTTCAAATGGGATCGTGTTTACCGTGTTCTCGAGAGGAGTCCATATGAACGCCCCCCTCTTGTGGCGTTCAGGAACGTTTCTGAAAGCTCCGAGTTCACTAGTTGTGACGTGTTTGTTGACGTTGTCAGAAATGGTGTAGGCCATGAAAGTAGATTTTTTGATACATGATAAGTGAATATATTGTCATTTTAAACATATATTGTTTTTCTTCGTAATTTTACAATATATCTGAGGAAA
This sequence comes from Sebastiscus tertius, assembly GCA_916701665.1. Taxonomy (NCBI): domain Eukaryota; kingdom Metazoa; phylum Chordata; class Actinopteri; order Perciformes; family Sebastidae; genus Sebastiscus; species Sebastiscus tertius. Next base: position 9,232 of record CAKAOH010041657.1, on the reverse strand, counting down.
ATGTTGATATTCGCAACGGCCTCATCTTTTTCCTCTGTCATTATGCCTTTGCATTTCCTGCATTATGTTACCCACTTGCTAGCTTGCTAAATTGTTAGCCTCTGTGGCTTCTAGACACCGACAGTAACGTTATTGCTGTTGCTTAACAACGGTGTTCTCACGACTTAACCTCTTGAACGCCAAGCATATCGTGTACACGACTTCCCATGTTGTAAACACGAGCTCAGGAGTTTCATTTGAAGGCACCATAAGTCAATAACCCGCTACAGAACAATGTATTTTATCATTTCTGTTTGAGGCTTTAGAAATGCAGAAATGTTGTTGTGCTGTTGTGAAAAAATACTTCTTTGTGGCCTGTTGAGCTCTCAGTTCAATTCTTCTGTTTACATCCATTACATCACTACCAACAGGAAGACACATGGGCTCCATCACTTTCATGTTCCTTCCTATCCACTTAACCAACACTCTAATGCAAACTAATGCTCTCTGTATGTATTCCTCAGGGACCACCATCAGTTTCTTTTGCTGTGCATGAAGCTGCTGTCCATCCATTTGTCCTTGGCCCACGCTGGGGGCACTGGCGCCATGGTACTGGGGGCTCAGGGCAGGCCCCTCAGAAACCTGCTCTTCCGGCTCATAGATACCAATATGCCAGACTCAATACAACAGGTAAACTAACAGTCTGTTTCTTACTAGATTATTTTAAAGTATACTTATGCTGACATATGGAAGGAAGAATTGTTGTTATTGTCTGCAGGTGTGAGAACCGAGATAATAAGAACTGTTTTGTGTCTAAATTAAAGTATTTATTGCTCGCAGCAAATGCTAAACATTGTTTTCCTAGTGTCTTTTCCATACTGTGTTGACATTGCTGTCCATCCTCAGGCAGTTCTTAACACGCTGTCCATTGGTGCATCCCTGCTGCTTCCTCCACTGAGGGAAAGAACGGAGCTGCTCCTCTCCCTCCTTCCTCAGGGCCCTCAGAGCTTGAATGTCCTCTCCAAAGGACAGGTATGTAGAGCTCTTTTGTGGCATTTTAAACATTGCCTATGTGTGGCTATAGTAGTGCTGGTTATCATGACCAAATGTGTATGTTTTTTATGGAACATGTTGATGTAAATACAGAACACACTTAAGCAGTTACATTTAAACTGCCTTAAAAAAAGACATGTATTCTTCCTTTGCTGGATGGCTTTCCTCATTTTAACTATAGCTTTGATCCACATCGTCGCTTATAAAATGGATGGATGGATGGATGAAGATAGCAAACAGTGTCTTTGTCGAAATCACAGCACCAACTTGGAGCGTTGCTAGGCAATATGTGTTGAAGACTGTTTGAATGTTGTGAAAATGTGTTGCTGTAAAAAAAAAAAAAAGAAAAAAAGATGACTTCACATCTTCACATTTAAATGATCAAGATAATTCTCTCCTCCTCTTTCTTTCTATGTATCTTTCAAAGCGTCTGCAGTTGGACATGGTCCTCAGCAGCCTTCAGGATCAGAGCCATGTAGCTTCTCTACTAGGTTACAGCAATTTTGGGGAGGTGACGGCTCTGGGACCCCCTCTGACCCCCGCTCTGTCCGTCCGGCCGCCCTCCTCATGCAGCTCTGCTGAGGCCTATAACCCTCTGCACTTAGCGGAGGTGCTGCTCAGAACTCTACTCCTCAGCATAGGCTTTTACACGGTATGGAAAAGATGACCCTGTGTGCGACTTTGTGTCTTATGTGTGTTGAATTGGGGAGAGATTAACGCTGTAACTTTTGGGCAAATGTAGTGCATTGTTTTCTCAGTCAAATCTTGTTGCCTGGTTTCACAAATGTTCCTATATTGTTACTGTTAAAATAATGAATAGTAAATATGAAATCATTTTGTGTGGGTTCATACAGGAACGAGCATTTGGGGAATTGGAGAAAAACAGTGACAAGCAGCTATCAGGTGATAGCCAGGGACAGACTGATCCTCCCTGTCACTTCCACCAGCTGCTGTCTGGACTTCACAAACACCTGCTCGCCCATTGCTACATCCATCCCAGCCCTGAGGTACACATACAGTATATTCATGTACATTATTTCAACCTAATATTTTACCCAGAGCTTTGTAGTCATATAGTTGCTGTTTGTGTAGGATGACAGCAGTGTGACGCTGCTTCGTGAGCATCTTTACCTGCTGCTTCCATGTGCTGCTGAGACACTCAGGAGATCCACCAAACTGTTGAAGGAGAGTTCCCTGGATAAACAAATAATCAAGAAGCTGCACGGTAAGAATAATGGCTTTTAACAACTGTGCGTCATTATAACCTAGTTACTCTACGGTCCGTCCCATGTATTTTTAGTCGTTATGTGAGCACAGATTGCTTTTATTCACGAATTATAACTAGACTGAATACCTGTGTGTGCATTTCGTAAAAGATGTGATAAGACATTAATTTATGCTTAAATGATTTGGATGGACATGATGAACTTTATGACATAACTACAGCATGTAATGTAATAAATAATGTAATATAGAAATATAATATAATATGTACTGTATTTTAAAATCCATGCTTTAATCTTCTACTTTGCTTCTATATCTGTTGTCTATCTGTTAATTTTATCAGTCACTCTAATCCCCCTCTCTCATCTCAACCCTTGTCTCAGTGGTGTTGTACAACTCAGTGGCTGGCAGCTTGCTGTGCCAAGTAATGTACTCCTTGCTGCTGCTGCCCCTGAGCACGGTTCAACCACTCCTCAGCCATTTACTGGCCTTGTTGGAACAACTCAATGGTTTCAACAGGTTGCTACCAGAGACAGGCCTTCTGGAGGAACAAGAACTGGGGATAGAGGCTCAGAAAACTTCTTTAGGTCAGTGGGATTGACCCTTACATATAGACTTGATTACTGTTGTTATTAGTGGCAACAGTAGTGTCACAGGTGTAGTTTTTTAAAAAAGGATGGCACATTTTTCTCCTTTTACGGGATAAAATATAGACGAGTTTAACAAGGTGATCTACTTTACAGATAAAAGTGAAGAAAACACATGCCTGGGACAGCAGCAACAGGAGGAGGAGGAGGAGTGCAAGTGGGTCTGGCTGTTGGATCTGGAACGGTCCGTAGCGTTGGCAGTCGGCCGTTGCCTTGGTGGTATGCTGCAAGGCCCGCCGCCCTCACTTCAGGAGAAAACATCAGAGTTCTGGCTATCAAATGTCCTCCTGAGGAACGGGCTGGAGATGGACTTTGAACAGCTGGGTAGGAATACACACTGCTTGCTCTCCATGCTTTCATATGAGCCAATGTTTTGACAAATAGATACCAACTGCATGCGGTGTTGATCCCCAAATTAATGTTGCACCAGCGTGTACACACTCTGTTTGGAACCACTAGTAATAAATGGGCACAGAGGATGTTACAGAGACTACTAATGAGTTAAGAGTAAGGTTTAAGATTTGGTGTTGTGTATTACAAAAGATTAAGTTATCTAGTTTACCTTATATTGTATACATCTTAGACCATGAGACCACAGTCCTGGTTTATTTAGAATTTCTATTGGAGTGAAAAACAATGAAATTGTGCTTAAAGTCTAGCAGTCTGAAGTCTTAGATTGCATCTGAAATTCGATACTAACATGCTATTTAGTACGCTAAAACAGTATGTAAGATGTTTTAGTATGTCTGAAACCTTAGTATGAAACCAATAGTACACAGAGTGCATACTATTTCCGGTGAAATATTACAATATGCAAACGCTGGACATGACGGCGGCATAAATATCCCACAAGGCAATGTGGTAATGATGACAATCAAAACAAGGATGTCATTTTTTGACTTTTCGACTGCAGCCCAAGACTTTGAGGGGTTGAGACCAAGTCACGACCAAGACCAAGACTAGTGCCAGTCCCAGTACTGATGTGTGTTTTTACGTATATACAAACTTTATTACTGAGGATTTGATCTCCTCCCAGACAGCCACAGCTTCTTCTCCTGTCTCCTACGTTCACTTTCTTGGAGTACATATGAAGGGGAGGGGTGACAGCCATTAACAGTAAATGAGAAGAAATGAGTGAAGTCATTGGTTGTTTTTTGAATCAGGAAGTTTTACATCCAATTACAGTAATGATTTCAACAAATAAATCAGACAATAAGCTGGCCATTTAGTGATATCCTGGCCGTTGTGGTCTTGACCGGTCTTGAAGTACAATCCAGAGTCCTCTTTGTCTGAGACCAAGTAAAAGTAAAATGCAGTTGATTTGAGACGAGACCAAGACCTTCAAAAAGTGGTCTCGAGACCGATCTCATATACCACAACACTGGTGGGTAGTTTTCCTTTGTTCACTTGACCTATGTCCCCTGTGATTGTTTGTCCTGCAGACTCTAGCATGGCGTGGCTGACTGAGGTGGTGCTGCTGGGCAGCAGTGATGCCAGGCTGACAGAGCTCAGTCTGAACGAGGAAACCAGGACTTTACTGGAACTGGCGCTGGGATCCTCCAGAGGACCTGCAGGTGGCCTGTGGCGGAATATGGAGGAATATGCTCACAGCAAAGGTGCGTTCACTTGCACGTTTCTGTGTATGAGTCCATGTTTGAAAGTCTATAATGTAAATATCCAGGTGACAATTGACAAACTATCTTGTTTAAAAGAGAAATGATAAATATTGTGTACCTGTATTGATGCACAGGTTCTGATAATTGCTGGACAATACAGGTTGTTAGGTTGCGTCTTTTTCCGGTTTGTGACTTAGTTATAATTGAGTTGTGTTGTTTTGCTGTGAGACAGAATGGGAGAGTGGAGGCTCTTCAGGCGACTGTTTGTTGCAGACGGTCTGTCGCTGCAGTCTGGCTGCTCTTCTGAAACACACTGGACTGCAGAATGAGGCCTGTTGGCAGGACAGGTCAGGAACACAACCGCCTGTTATCGTGCATTTTATTTAATCAGAATTGTGTAAGACCCGTGCTGCAATGCAGAACAATGGTAAGAATGTACTTTATGTATCCACTTGAAACAGATATGAGCCCTGTGAGATGCTGTTGGACGTCTATGAAACGGTTTATAAAATCAGAAGCACTCTGTTGGCCCATAAAAACTCTCCAAGGATGTCACAGGTGCAGACTGCTGTCAAACAGGTACCATTACTACAGTAACTTCACTTTATGTCATCACCAAATATTATGCAATGTGGCCAAGTTAAAAGATTATAGAATAAAACAGTGAGTGATTTATAAACACTATTTAGTTTAATATTTGTGTCTGGGGTTGGTCGATATATTCTCAGCCAATTGATCAAAAATCAAAATAGTGTTTTGTACTATATTGAAAAGGACTCAGACATAATCTTGATTAAAAATGAGAGAAAACACAGGTTAAAAAATGTCTTGTATTGCAGACCCCTCAACCTCCCCAAAGTGCCGATGCTGACAGGCAAGAGCCGGTAAGCTCAGAGGAGCAGGTGGGGAAGGATCACGAGCAGCAGCAATCAGGAGGTCACTGCAGCCGGGAGGTGCAGGTGCCCCCAACCCCCACAGCGAACCACAACCAGGAAGAGGTTGCAGAGGAGGACACATTTGGCAACAGTCGCATGTACCTGTCAGGTTAGAAATGAAATCTGTATTTCTGACAGAAACACACACACACACACATGTACACAAGTCATCATCATCTGATCCTCACATCTTTTCCCTGTCTCTGCAGAAGTCCTAGAATCATTCATGGCCACCCGGGAGGCCATGCAGGTACAGCAAAATGTGACGGTGTACGAATCCTTTGGCACTTCCACCCTCCCCAGCAGCATGGAAAGCCCAGTCAGCCCAGAGAGGGAGCTGGATCCCAAGCAGCAGTGGGAGAAGCAGAGGGAATCGGAGGAAAACTTGGGTTTCCCCGCCGCCTGCCATCTGGTGGTGTCCCGCTGTCTCTTCCTCCTGCTCGGGGTCAGGCCTGCTTGTGTGGAGCCCAGCGAAAGGGAGAACAGTCAGGCTATGAACACTGGAGCAAGGTAGAGTTTATGTTAGGCAGCGTATGTTTGTTTGTTTTAGCGCAGTGGTGTTTTCTGTGAGCTGTTTTCTGCACTAACTGTCCGCATCATCCCTCTCTCAGGAAATCAGCAACAGAATTCTTAATGATGGCTGCTGATGGGCGAAAGCAGGTGAGTCTGGTACTGTCCCAAAATTTGGGCCCCACGCCTCCTTATCAGTGCTAATGTATTGTCTTTGTCTTACTTAGTCTGACCAATCCAAAAACTCATTGGGATCTTCCAAGAATAAAATAGGTAGGTGGAACATGTTTACTCCTAAATATTTGTTCAATCAATGCATTTTTTAAGATAAGGCTTACCTACAGTCATGTACCAAAGGAATAATGTTGCAGAGAATTAGATGAGAAGATCAATACCACTCTCATCTTCTTATTGTGTAATGATTTTAGAGCTGTCCTTTTGGGCCAGCAAAGATTGTTGCACGTCAAGTCTGCATTATATCCAGGGGAACATATTTTAGCGTGAGAGAAAGAGTACATATAGATGAACATTTTTAAATTAGTCTCTTTTTTAGGGATGTCACGAGAACCGATACTTCAATACCAAGTTCATGCCATAATTTTGAAAACATGACAGTACTCATTTTTCTGCAGTACCGCTAGTACCGGGGATCAGGGCTTGAACGCAGCCGTGAGCTTCAAGTTTTCAGAATTATGTGCATACTTCCAATTTTTTTTGTCTATACAAAAATGGTTTCATTACTGGCCTTTACTCCTCTGGTGTGTCTGTTCCAGGTTTACCTCTTTGTTCTCTGGGCATCATGAAAGACGCTTGGGATCGCCTGCGGCAGTGTATCAGCCCATCCACCTCTATGTCCCACCACGGCAACAACACTTTGCCTATTCTCAACCAGGTGTTCTACTTTGTCTGTGGAAGCCTGAGCCACTTGTCATCTTCCTCGCCAACACTGCCGGGTGCGCAGACTTGTAGTCAGGCAGACCCAAAGGCCATTACTTTTGCTATACTGCAGCAGCAACAGAGGGCCGAGGTAATACGATGTTTCTCTTTTTTACATGATCGTTAATTATTACTGCTGAGGATTTAGAACTCTGCAACACCTGCAGCTATTTGTTCATTTGTTGGTTTCATCATGTTTTTGGTGTCTTTAAATGTCTCATTAAATGGATAGTTTGGGTGTTTTGAAGTGGGGTTGTATGAGGTACTTTTCCATTGTCGGTGTATTACCTACAGTAGATGACGGTCGGTACGCCCCCAGTTTGGAAGAAGCAGACAGGAGTTACCGCACGGAACAAAAGCAATGTAGACGGGGACGGGGCCGGAAGCAAAACGTATTTTAGCCACCTAAAAGAAAGGCCCGCCTAAAACAATAAATATCCGTTTAAGTGTACGCTGTATTCAGAATATTTTCACTATTTTACCTTGCCGTCAGACAGCACTTTCCGATGGAACTGAAGCTGTTGTATACATCTATGCTCTCGCCAAACTCCACTGAAAAAATCTGTAATTTTACCTCGCAGAATACAGGAATTGCTGGTCAACCACTGCCTCGATCGGTTACTTCGTTTGCACTATTGTTTGACTTTGGTGAATCCGAAGTAATCAAAGTCACACAATAACACAAACAAACATACAAATACAAACAAACTAACCGATCGAGGCAGCGGTAGACTAGCAACTCCCCTATTCTGCGAGGTAAAATTATTATTTTTTTCAATGGAGTCTGGTGGCTTTGGCGAGAGCATAGATGGATACAACAGCTTCAGTTCCCCGTCGGAAAGGGCTGTCTGACGGCGAGGTAAAACGTTGAAAATACGTTTTTCTGCCGGCCCCGTCCACAGCAGTACATTGCTTTGCTTCTGTGTGGTAACTCCCAACTTCAAACCTCCCAAACTATCCCTTTAATGTAATATCAGAGGTAATAAGTCACATAGGCTCAAGCATAGGTCAAAATGATTGAAACAATTGCAAAATGCAATGCTGTGAATTATTTGGAACACATCTGGCCGTTCTGTGAATGCATTTAAAGGTCTCAACTTCCTACTAACTATTCCTTTTGTTGTGATCAGTTGCGCCTGGAGGCCTTGTGTCAGATGTCATCCTTCCTGTCTAAGATGGAGGAGAAGAGCAGTGGGTTCCCTGCCTCCCCTCAGTTTCCTGCGTTGTTGCAGTCCGTGCAGCTTCAGTTCCTCTCTGGATGCTTTGCTCTGGGAACGCAAATCATTGGCTCTCACTCTGGAGCTAATTATGAGATGCAGCATTACATGGTACATCTAGTAATCACGCTATCACAATGTTTGTGCAGATGTTTACAAAAGCTGGGAAGAAAGAACGAATGAATATTTAATTCGAGCCAGATGGAGAGAGGAGAATGCATTTGATATGTTTGTTCTACATTAACATTTTGTTGTATAAATTACTTTCCAATCCCTTTTATCTTAATCCAGTCTGGTACGCATTCAGCTTCTTTGGATACGCAAAGAGAGCTACAATCTGCAGCCCACACCTTCTACCAGCAGGTGGTGCGGGTTCTCAAACAGAGGGTCCTGTTGGAAAGAGAACATCCAGGTTCGTCTAGTCTATGGCTGTATGTAGGGCTGGGCATTATGACAATATATATTGTCAAAATGTTGTAAAAATGTCAATCGTATATATTTTTCTATATCGTGATTTGTGTTTATCGCCTCTATAAATTTTCTTTTCCTCTATAATTTCACTTAAAACTTTTATGTAAATTTTGCACTCAAGTTCTTAAAATGAGAAGTATATAAAAATAGGCTTTACCATGTGTTTATTTATTTTTTATAAAGACGATTAATTTATTGAATTACCAGAAAACATGATATATCGTGATATATATCGTTATTGAGATATGAAATTACCTATATTGCGATAGAAGATTTTGACCATATTGCCCAGCCCTATCTGCATGTCTTTTGGTCTTGTTGTCTTGGTATGAACCTTCCCAGGGATCTTGTTTCGTTTTGTTTAGTCTGCTTTGTTCTGTTTGTTTTATTTTGAGCCACTGAGTGCCTTCCTTCCGGGTGGAACACACAGTTTTGTTTCATTCTATTTTATTTCATTTTGTTTGCTCTGTTTCTTGTTACAGTTATTATCATTGTTGTCGTTGTGAATTTCCGTTTGACGTTGAGAGGGTGTTCTGTGTGAGTATGGGGGATGTAGTGGGTACTGTATGGTTGGGGAGATGTATGTGGGTTGTTTTAAACTTTATTTTTTGATTTAACTAATGACGATGTAATTAATTATAACA
>CAKAOH010041656.1:0-18846 GCA_916701665.1 Sebastiscus tertius | reverse complement strand
TTGAAAGATAGAAAGTAAAACTTGAACAAAACCCCCCAAAAAATATGAGTCAGCTGAAATACCTGAACATGTGCTGAGTGCGGAAAAAAAGTAAGCCAACAGAGAAGTTGAATATGAGTAATTGATTGATTCAAATGAATATAAAATTATTGATATTCAGTTTAAATAGTTAGCGAAAGTAGCGTAATGGATAAACAATTGGAATAGTAACATCTGCTTGATGTTTAATGCAAGTATCAAAACATAAAACACTGCACAGTTTCAAAAGCTGAATTGTAGTATATATAGTATACAGTCAGACACTAACGTTTCACAAACACCAAAAAACATTAGTGAGCGTAATGGATGGTCGAGAAATTGTCAAGGTCCTCCTAGTTCGTAATGGACGATATCATAAATGAACTTCAATTTTTTAATATATCACCCCTTTGCCTCTGTCAGCTTCTCTTTATACGGGTATTTGTCTTTCAAACATGAATGATTATGACGGTTTACCGTAGCTCCGTACGCTAACCTCCAAAACTGGCGGCGCGCCCCAGAATGCTCCGTGATTCCCATTCTCTATAGTTAGCTATAATGGATAATCAGTTGGAATAGTTGGAGTAAATTAGCCTGATATGTGTCACCATAACAACTAACAACAATCACCATTTTCTTTATTCAAATGACCACAAAAAATAGTTCAACGTCCGTTCTACTCTTATTCTACTTCAATGCTTGAAACTCTGATTATAACATGGGAAGCATTGTGCCTAATTAGCGTCAGCATGTGAGCATTTTCATTGTGAGCATGTTAGCGTGCTGACAGCTCAAAGCACAGCTTCATGGTTCGTGTCCTCAGGGCATTTTTCACTTCCCAGCGTTGGACGCTTGACGGGCTGCCACTACTAGACACCTGATTGGACGAACGCTTTCCCTCATGGGGCTGCTGCTCCCAGCCTTCAAACCGGAACCAACATGGCGGCTCGTTTGGAAACTTTCTTCTCTTATAATCCCGAAAATAGTTCACCGAAATGTGTTTCTGAAAACATTTTTTATACGAGAGATAAGCCATGCAGCTGCTGAATCTGTCTTTATTTTGGATCGCCAACGGTCAGTTTAAAGGTTTTTAGGGAGTATCCAGAGACGACGAGTCACGTCGGATACCCCTGATTTTCATAAAGTAGCCTAGACCTCAACGTCATGCAAATGAGGAGTGACCAACGTGACCAGAATGCATTGCACAGCTGCTTACACACACTAGATAATGAATCTCTATTCTCGTGTTTTCCTACAGAGCTTGAAATGGTTCCATTGTATCTTCTTTCAACTGAACCTTTAAACATGTTAATGTATAAACAGTCTCATCAGATATGTTTCTCTGGAATACATTTCCATAAATGTAACCGATCTGTCAAACCGGCAGGTATTTTAGTACCGTATATTCACCTCAACACTTTGCATGCATGTCCAACGGTAAGCAGAGTACAAATGGCACATTTGTTATTATTATGAGGGGATTTTTCCTCAACCCCGTGCACCACACGGGACTTCAGTTTTCTGGAGAACAAAGCCTCCTATGGGTGCAGTTGTTTTATTTCAAATAAAAATAATACTTTAAAAATGATTTGTTCCATTTGCAAGTCCCCTTCTGAGTGTCTGACTTTGACAGACTCTCAATTATTACCCCAGATGTGAGCGTTCATTTCATTTTTTTGGCCCAAGTGCAGATCATAAAGCTCATATAAAAACTGCTCCGGAGCTCTATAACAGTTCATTTCTGCAGCAAGAAAAACTGTTCAACTGTTATAGCACTGTGATGTGTTTACAGTCGCCTCCAGCACATCTCTACCAGCTATCACTACTCGTCCGTCCAGAACCATCTCCTTTTGCTAGCTCCCCTGAAGGTTGAAAGCTGCAGTTGCGGTTTTTGGATCTCATATTATTGACCCGGCTTTGTAGCACCGGTCTGCCTTCAGGGTTCAACACTTTGAGCAAACACAATAAGAAGAAGAGAAAAAAAAAGAAAAAACACTCGCAGGCAACAGAATTAATAAGACAAATACAGGAAAAGTTGTTTACTTATAACTGTGCAGATGTGAGTAAAGTTATAAAATAACACTATGGGTGATAAAATGCATTCCCAAACAAATGTTTGTCCTCTTATCGTGGTGTAAACATCCAGCTAGAGCAGTTAAAACAGCACGTCAACAGACATCATTTACTACATGAAAGCTGCAGAGAGGCCTTATGGTTTCCATTGAACTGCAGATGTAAACTGTCTGTGTCCTGATGGATGGGTCATTAAAGTTTCAGGAGGACACACGCCCTCTGAGGTTGTTATGTTCGGAGTTAAAGCCAGCCTGAGGGTCCAAACCACGTCAGCAGGATCATTAGCTGCACCTCTACATCATGATAACCTCCCTCTTCTCCCACTTTATCTCCCACCATGAATACACTGAGCATTATCTACATACTGCCTCCCTCTAGTGGGACAAAACGACAATGACAAGTCACTCTCACAGCAAACACAGAGTAGCTGGTTAAATATAATCTTAAACTTCAGCCTCATAAACCACCAAAACAGCGACACCGAGGAAACTGGGCAGCATATCTTATGACTGAATAATCAGTAGTTGGCAGCCTTGTGGTGAGATTGTTGCCCTCTCATGTCCGTCTTTCAGATTGCAGCTTACTTTACATACTGTATGTATGTAGTCAAAGCATATTGATATTTAATAAATATAATTTCTAAATGTATTATTATCATCAGGTTACATTACTCGAAAGTAAAGCTACACAAAATCTTCCCAGAAATGTCACCAATTTGTGAGAAATGCAACCAAGCAGAGGCAGATTTACTTCATAGCTATGCGTGAAATAAAATACAAGAGTTTTGGGCACATCATCTCCTGTCTTATGGTCTCCGTTGTGCAAAGAAACTGATTCTCTTGTTGTGGAAAAAAGAAAGATGTGCCGACGTTTAGATCCTGGATAGCAACACTGACTGATTCCCTCCGACATATCCTTAATGACAGACTGGAGGTACCTGAAAAGATTTGGAGACTGATGATCTCCTCTATAGAAGGGACGGACAACTAAGACACAATGCACTCTAAATGAACTAAATAAACTACTAATAAACTAAATGTATTATTACATAATGCACATAAGATTGAGGGCTCGGAGCCAAAGGGGCGTCAGTGTGTTATCCCAGATTTTACAGGAAAGCCCAAAAAACTAATTTTAATCAAACTTGAATCAGCTGCTGTTGCCATGTGAGGAAGACAATATTTAATATGTTTGTGTTATCAGATTGAGCATCACTATAAAAAACAATATTGCTGCAGTTTTAGTTGAAAAATATTTATCAAACATTTTAGAAATGCTAAAGGAGTGCCCTTTTGGCACAAACATTTTCCCAATAGATTAATCCAGAATATGAGTGAATATAAGTAAATGTATTAAAAAAAAAAAAAAGATGATGGTTTAGTTTATGTGTTTATAGAGGTTTTTAAAAGTTTGAATGAGAAAAATCAATATCAGTTGATTTATTATGCTATTTGTGGCCTACAATTTGAAAAGCCTTGGTGAAAGTTGCTGAGTAAGATGAAGATATTCGTTCTGGTCTTTTTTCAGTGTTGTTGAAGTGTTAGCTGCTTGGAAAGTGACCAAGTATATTTACTCAAGTATTGTATTTAATTCCAAGTGTGATATACTTGTACTTTACTTGAATATTTCCATTTTATGCAGCTTTATACTTCTACTTCAGTACATTTCAGAGGGAAATATATCATACTTTTTGTCCACTACATTTATCTTGCAGCTGTAGTTACTTTTCAGATTAAGATTTTACACAAAACAAAATAACAATAAGCATATAAAATACAGTACATTGTGAAAGATTAAACCAGAGATCATATTTACTCTCATAAAGAAAAAAATACTAATTTCTGTTGCTCGCACACTTTCTTTTGTGACACTAATAATCAGTGTAATCAGTAATACAACAATCACAGGGAACATTGTACTGTAAATACTTCTCTACTGCATTTTGAATGCAGGACTTCTACTTGTAATAAAGTATTTTTACTCTGTTGTATTGGTTCTTTTAATGATCTGTGTATTTCTTCCACCACCGGTGTGTGAGAATGTCCTGACATAAAGAAGCCGTTTTCCTTTTTCCAGTCTTGTATTATTCATACTGCTGTTATTTACCAATATGTTATGTTGCCAAATATATAAAATGAGTCTCATTATTCTTGTCCAGGATCTTCTATTGCATCTAATAACTAGTGGACAAACAATAATAATACAATACAATTCTTTATTCGGCCACCTCCCCCCTCGCCCCCCCCCAATAAATCCTTTTTATATAACTAATAATTATTTCTGTTTTAATACTTTAACATCACAGAGAGCGAGAGTCTTTTGTTTACATTATAAATCATTTATTGAAATATAAATCATCTGAATGTACATGATGTAACATAAGGAAACATGGTATTAAATCATCATACTGGGTGTGTGATTACCTATAATTACAGATAACTGTACCGTTGACAACACGTCAGCTCACCTGCGGCACAAACATTCACATCCACACGGGTTTATTACTCGTCTAAAAGCCAAAGCTAGATCAAGATCTCTCTCTGTGGTACCTTATTCTTTTTTCTTTCTTTTTTCTTTCTGCAAAACAAAATGGAGAAAAGAGGAAAAGTGCAGCAGCAGAATATAATCACAGTCAACAGGAAGAGGAAGAGGCAGTGGCACAGCTGGTACAGTAGCTGGGAGGATTACACAGATGTTTAACATCAAGTCGACATGGATCTCTATAGTCCGTCTAGTGTCTTAGTATAACTAGTAATAGACGTCAGGAAAGTTCTATTTTTTTTACCATACTACCACGTTTACTGACATGATGAACTGGGTTTCTCTTTTATACCTTTTATTTTGTAGTAGCTAAATTGATTACTATCCGTATCGTACACTAAAAATAAGACAAAATATGAATATTTCTAATCCACAAATATTGTCAAAGACTATATGTTGTCCTCTATATGATGGCAGATGTTTCCATGTGATTCCTATGGGAGGAAGATTATTGACATTGTTGTAATAGATTCATCAAAAGCCTTGGTGCAGTAGCTTAAAGGGATAGTTTGGGTTGTTTTGAAGTGGGGTTGTAGAAACAGAGAGAAGTACCAGCACGGGAGCAAAGCGATGTACTGCTGTGGACGGGGGCAGCAGCTAAACAGACTTTAGACACCTAAAAAAAAACAGCATCAGTTTAAGTGTACGCTATATTTAGAATATTTTCACCGCTTTACCTCGCCGTGACACAGCTATATAGTCTATGTTTCCAACGGGGAACTGAAGCTGTTATCTTTGCTCTCTCCAAAGCCACCAGACTCCATTGAAAAAACAGTACTTTTACCTCACAGAACAGGGGAGTTGCTGGTCTACCGCTGCCTCGATCGGTTAGTTTGTGTTATTGCGTGACTTTGGTTAATTTGAATTCACCAAAGTCACACGATGACACAAAAAAAGTAATGCCGGGTACAAACCACACGAGAATCGAGACGATTTTGGGTCTGATTTTTGGGTCTGAGCCATGATTTTTTGATGGCTCTAAAGATAATCTTTCCAGATGTTCCTGTGGTGTGACGAACGTTCAGAGTGTTTTTTACATCCCCCCCCCCATCCTGGTCGCACTGATCTCAAATCGTAAATATTAAACATGTTCAGTATTTAGGATGGGATGTCCTGTTGTGTGTGGGGGATCCCAGAGGACAGCCGATGATGCAGTCAAGTGGGAAACAACGATAGCCAATAGAGAACCAAGCTGACTGAAGAAGGAAGAACAACCACCATCGTAATACCGGCCGCGGCTAACGCATGAGCTAATGCTAAACGTGAAGCATTGATGTGAAGCACGTTGATTTGTGGCAACAACACAAGTGTTTATTTAACGTGTCTCCATGACTTCATCCATCCATCCTTCATGAATTTTCAGTGTAAAGTAAAAACTAACATCATGAATTCTCCCTGCCTGTCGTCCGCCATGTTTGTTAACACTAAAGTCACGTTTGATCACGAGAGATTTTGCGAGATTTACGTTTTTTTGTTGTTCTTGTTGTTGATGAATCTGTTAGTGTGTGTTGTTGCTGTTTTGGCCAAATCGTTGCTCTCCACACACTATAGGAACAAAACTGTTCAATTTAACAGACAGGTAATACACTGACTATGGAGAAGTACCTCATACAACCCCACTTCAAAAACACCCGAACTATCCCTTTAATATGTGCTTACATAAAATTCTGTTATCCCAATAAGTCTCTCTTATAAAAAAAACAACTCTGGAGCTATTTACAATACAATCACACTTGGTTTTGTTTTTCAAAGCCCATAAACGACACACATCTGACTGAGGTCTTCAAGGGACGACATCACGTTGAGAAAAAGCTCTATTCTCATCACCACTCAAACAGCAACATCTACACGGTATTCACAAATAATACATGTTTTACATAATGATGAAGTAAAAAAATAAATTTGAAATAACCGTACGTATTTCCCCATTGAATACAGGATATGGTCATAAACACAAACATAGTCCAGATTTTGTGCTTATTGCTACTGATTGTGCCAGCATCAGGTGCTTCTCTTGCAGCAGGTGAGTGTTTACCTGCCGGTGCTGTTGCTAGTATTGGACTCCTTTAGTTTAGTGCATCCGTAGTGGTTAAATATATACTTTGACCAACGTGTATAATTCGTCCCTTCTTTGCTTATATTGCTGTTAGAAAAATGCCCGATAGAATAAAGCTCTGCAAATTAAAAAATGATAATCCGACACGCAGGCTCGGTGGTTCTTTGAGTCCCTTGATGTCACGTTGTCATCAATGCTCGCTCGCTCCTCCGGCCCGACAGGGGGCGGCGTCCAGTGGAGGAGTAAAGGGCGTACCGTACCGTCACCACAGACTCATCCAGACAGGGGAAGTGGTTTTTATTGTTCTGTCCTCTGAACGGGGCGGTGAAGGAAGGAGGATTAACGGAGGAGGGTCCACAGCCGAGAGTCTTTGGTTGATTTTACAAGTTTTTTTCTCTGTTTCGCCCCGTTTCCTCGCTGCTTCTGCTCTACAGGCCAGGTAGTCGTCACAGGAAGCTGTCCTCCCCGAGGTCGCTACAGTCCAGACACATCTCATCCAGCAGTGTGATGTCCTCCAGAGTCTCGCCTTCGCGCTTGGCGTAAGTGGAGCTGCTCGAGCCCGTCTCAATGGCGCTCTCCTCGGACGTCTGAGAGCTGCAGGGGGACATGGAGAAATGAAAATTAAACAAAAATTAAAAATGACAGATTTTGTGCTTAAATGAACGTTCCTATCTATCTTTACCGCCATTTCCGTATCACCTTATATTATCTTGAATAGAGCGCTACAGGAATGAGTCCATGAGTTAGCATGTTAGCACTTCCTGTTCCCTCGTCTGGAAGTCAATGGGTTAACACAAGTTTAAGATTTTAACGTTTTGTTCTACGACATAAAATACATCAATAAATACCCCACTTGTGAATTTTGAAGCTTTTATGAGTCTTAAAAAAGGCGGTTGCTAACAAGTGGCTAAATGGGACTACTAAACGCCGACTCGTCCTCCTTCACAGCCTCGTTACTCGCGTTCATGCGACCGTGTTGTAGTTTGTTTATAACCTAACGTTAGCTTTTTACGTCTGGTGATTGCATTCATGCTACAAAAATCATAAAAGTGGTGTTTATTTGTGGAGATTATCTTGCTGAACAAAACGTGTAAGAATCATAAATGTTTGTTGGCCACAGAGTTTGTTCCCTGCAGCACTCTATATGAACATTCAGGCTCCCTCATGTGGCTCAAAGGTGAACTGCAGATATAAATGTTAAATACAAGACGATGGAAGAAATTCTGCAAATTTATTTGGCGACCTGAATATAATCTCCTCAGTCTTCGGGAATGACTGCTATAGACAATATAGAGTAGTGGAGGTAAATGTTTACCCGTGTCTGTTCCTCTTTCCATATTCGTCGTCAGATATGGGGTCCAGGTCGGGAAGGGGGATGATGTAGCCGCTGTCGGAGCTCAGCCGCTGCTCGTCGAAGCCGCTCTCCCGGTCCTTCAGCTTGCCCTGATTCTTGTAAGTGATGCCGATGTAGGCGTCGTCGTTCTCCACGCACACCCGGGTCACAGCGGGGTGGTCGCTCTTCAGGAACTCGTGGTTCACCCGCTCGTAATGCTGCACAAGATAGACAGATACATCGGAGTTAGATGCTTAATACAATACAATACTACGATGGTGTATTAGGGAAGCAATGTGGTACCTTATCGCCACATGTATTTCAGAGAATACCTGAGTTTTTTTCTCGTAAATTTTCTACTCAAATCTCAGAGAATGTCTGAGTGTTTTTCTCGTGAATTTATAACTTTATAATCTCGCAACTTTGTGGTTTTTTTTCTCCTAAATTTTCCACTTTAATCCAAAAGAATATCCAAGTTTTTTTTCTTGTATATTTACAACCTCAATCTTGGATAAAAACATTTTTGGGAGTTTTTCCTGGAATATTACCCCTCTCCCCCGGCTCCATTATTATACTTTTACCTATAATGGCTCTAATACGCCGTCGTATAATATAGTGTAGAAGTGTAAGCAGAGAATTAATGAAGCTCATAATAACGTCTGAGGAGAACTGCAGTACGAGTGTGATCTCTGGTTGTGTTGCCAGCTGGACGGTGCGATCCAAACTGAAAATCACACATCCCGTCCAGCCCGAGGTGCTAAAGCAAGAGCCCGGTTCCTCCTCTGCCTCCCCCCCCGGCCATTAAAACGCTGTGAAGGAGGCCGAGGTGAAGCTGTTTTGATGTGCCATGTGTAGCGTGGAGTTTAATGGGGTAATTAAGGTTGGGTGGTGGAGGCGAGAACTGGGGCAGCGTCGTTAGCCAGTCTGAGGCCGGCTGCTTCGACATCCAGCTGCTGCATTTACACTCTAATCACTTGTTAGGTTGAAACGCAGAGAGCCCACAGAAACACTCTCAGAGGAAGTGGAAGGAGGTTTTAAATGAGCAGCCTGCTACGTTAAGAGTGTGTTTAAATCATTTTACTTTGCTCTGCAAATACTAAAGCACGACAGAGGACACTTTCAGCCAGAAAACAGCATAAAGAAAAGAGAGGAACGTAATATGCAGGTCCGACCACGGGGTCAAGAATGAGAGGCGGTAAACTAGAAAGCAGGTGTCCAAAGAGGTCTGGTGACCCGAGAGATCACGAGGAGACTCACCCTCTTGTAGCTGGAGGGCAGCAAAGATGATACGGTGTCACTTAGACCCAAGAAAGACGGCCTCTTCTCCGGCTCGCTGTTCCAGCACTTCATCATCATCTCATACCTGAAAAAAAAAAACAGGCGATGTTACACCTCAGAGAAGTGTTTGACCTGTCCTCTACCTTGTAATCTTGCCATGACTTGTGTCAGCCACCGTATATCACAGTTCACAAAGCTTACAGCATTCCTCATCTCATGTCAGTGAATAACAGTGAACAATCACGTACACGTCCTGAGGTGCGTGCTCCGGTTTGGACATCCTGTATCCACTCTTGATCTTGTTGTAGAAGCTTGAATCCACGACCATCCCGGGGTACGGGGTTCCACCTGCAGACCAGAACACATTCTCATGAGTTTCATCGTCCACCTCCAGTCTCATGGATTTATTTTCTCTCAGGGCGCTTTCACAAGACATAGTCCGTTTGGCTCGTCCAAATCCGTTGTTTTCTATTTAGTCTGGTTCGGCTTCACGGTGCAGAAATTAAAGCAGACCAAATTAAAAAATAAGAATTAGCTGAGGGGCGTGTACGAAGGAGCAAAATGTATCTTTTTAGTCTTGAGAGCTTCTTCTTCTACACAGGAAATTGTGGACTTAATTGCAGTTGAAGTTTTTTTTCTTTTTTTGGTGCTGATCTACTGTGAGCATGAATCCCTTCTGCCCCAATTATCTCCAATGACTTTATAAACATCACTATTTTGTGGACTTTACTGAGCATATTCTGTCTGTTCTGTTCGGCCCAGATGTCAAGCAAACATCAGTCAGTCCTCTCCCACTCATGTTAACCTGTGGATAACCTGTGTCCATCTCAACAAATGCCCGTCTCGGACCGGTTATTTTGGTCTGCACCAGAGTACGATTATTGCGTTCACAACTGCCCAAACAAACCTCACCAGAGTTCTATTAAAATGGACTGAATGTTGGCTTGTGAAAGTGCCCTAATAGCCGCTTGCAGGGGCTCACCTAAGGAGAATATCTCCCAGAGCAGGATGCCGTAGGACCAAACGTCACTCAGAGTGGTGTACATGTTGTCAAAAATACTCTCTGGAGCCATCCACTTCACTGGGAGGAAAGTCTGCAGGATGACGGAGAGGGGAAATGTTCAATCACACTTGCAAAATGGAAAAAGACTAATAAAGCTGTGTTTTTAAGCATGAAGTGAAGTATGAAAGGAGACTTACGCTCCCTTTGGAGACGTAGTTGTTGTCGTGCATGATGTCCCGGGCCAGTCCGAAGTCACAGATCTTCACTATCTTTCCCTGAGAGAGGAGGACGTTCCTGGCGGCGAGGTCCCGATGCACACACTGCAAAAAAACCCCCAAAAAAACAGAGAGTAAGCATTATGATCAGCAGCTCATTGCGTCATAAAGGACTGTTTTCAACCCTCAGCTCCATCCGTGCCCAAACCGACACATCTCGCTCCCACAGCTTCTATTTCTGTATGTGTTTCATTTCAGCCCGGTTCATTTTTAATGCCGCTTCATATTGCTTTATAAAGCCTTTGTGTAAACATGCCAGTTGGAGGGATGGCCGTGACCACTGGATATTTAGGGATAATAACTATGAAGCTGAATGAATAGCTTCTGGCTGCAGCGGTAATTCTAGGCCTGGCGGTGCTGCTGCTATATTCAGCCCCTGGCCTCTCAGCAGCCTCCACAACACTGCTTATCACACAACGGCCTCAGTCGGCCCCGTTTGGCCGGCACCGCTGTCACCATATAGGACACGGTGCAAAAATCCAGAGGAATGTGAGGCTGCAGGGCCTAAAACCATAAAGCTGCACAAATGTGGAAGACATAGTTTCAGCAGGATCTTTAGAGCTCTTCACAGCTTACAATCCTTCATTTGATTTGTTTCAAGTTTTGATTCATATGGATGGTCTCTCAAGGAAGGTGTCAGATATGGTTAAGCTATTTATCATCAATAAAGCTATTATCTAAGAGTAGTCAGTCTGTTAATAACAGACGTCACCCATTGGTTTGTGGACTGCCGGTTTGAAGCCTTGAGTTTGGCATTTTGGCCGTCGCCATCTTGTGTTTTTTTTGCAACCAGAAGTGAGGGTGTAGCTGAGTACAACCGAACGCTGAATAAGATATTTTTTTAGGCGACGGACATACCGGACGAAAACGTGGATAACTCCCAGACCGGACAACGCCGAGGTAGCAAACTGTCAATCACAAGGTAGCCACGCCCCAAAAGCGTAAAGACTATGATGCCAACAGTGTTAGTCCCGCCAACGACGCTCATCGGATCGATAGCGGGTTTTCAGTTGAAATAGCAGTTTCATGTCATGATGCCAGAACATATCTGTATATAAGAAGTGGACGTAGTCACCGTGACGTCACTCATTTGTTTGTGGACTACGGTTTTGAAGCCTCAAATAAGGCATTTTGGCCGTCGCCATCTTCTTTTTTTGCCGTTGCCATCTTTTTATTGGCGGTCACCACCTTGGTTTTTGGCCGCCGTAATTTTTTTAATGGCCATTGCCATTTTTTTTATTGGCCGTCGCCATCATGGTTTTTGGCTTCACTTTTCAGACCCGGAGGTCACCCACTGATGTATATATGAATATCTTATGGCTTGTGTTGTTGTCTAATATGCAAGCTACTGTTCCCTACATGAGTTTGCAAAATGAAAATGTTCAATAATAAATAAGATTTTCATTCATTGTTCCTCTGTGGACACAACTTACATTCTTGGAGGCCAGGAACTCCATGCCTTTGGCCACCTGGTAGGTGAAACTGAGCAGGTCGGTGGTGGAGAGGCCTTCGTTCATGTCGTCTGACAGCAGGTCGTCCAGCTCATCCTCTGGTTTAGAAAACATATACAGAAAATGCCATCATGTACTGTAAATATAGCACTGGCTGCTCCAACCTGGCTTTTACTAATGGCAGGGAGAAACCGGGCATTATTATGTGTGTGCTACAATTATCCTCTCCATGTAATTACAGGGCCGTACCAAGAACTAAATTCTGACAAGGGTGTACCCCTCGACCAACACTGACTCAAACACAGCGAGTAATAACTCAGAGGAGAGAGTGAAGAGGAGGACAGAGAGGAGTTTGTACCTTTCTGAGAGGGCGGGTGGTCATATTCAGACTGCTGGATGTCTGAGTACTTGGAGGAGTTGTTCATCTCCAGCATGGGAACGTACTGAGTGTTGTCGGACGGCTTCATATCCATGTAGTCCCCTTTGCTCTCGAAGGACAGGATCACATAACTGTGGGCAAAGAGACACAAAGAATGATGGACATGTGGGAATATAATAAGAAGTATACATCTTATTCTGTGTACGTCAGTGCCCTTAAATCCTCTCCCCTCCCTGTGGCTGGGCTTAGAGGAAGATGTGGTCGAGCCCTAACATGGTAGCCGGCAGGATTAAATCATGTTATGGTCAATTCGAGGTGTGGTCAGTGTGAGTCATCCATCAACACAGGCGAGCTTTAGAGAGGGAGAGGGAGGGAGAGGGAGGGAGAGAGGGCTGCTGTTTCACCACGCAGACGTCCACGGCGGACAGAATTAACAGGTACCTCCAACACAATGAGATTAGGCTGAAAGCTGAGACCACTTCAGACTGCGATCTGATTAGGTGAAGACGCCAGACGATCTCTTCAACCGGGGAGAAAATGGCGATAGAGTTACCGATAAAGGGTCGGGGAGAATGTTGAGTGTGTGTGTGAGACAATTGTGCAAATTGTTGTGACAATGGCAATGTAATACTTGGGAGTGGCAAAGAGGAAGTGGACGGATGTAAAAGGTGTATTTAAATGTTTGTGTTTTTGTCCTTTCATTAAAGGTTCTCTATACGATATCCAGAGCATTAACATAACATCAAACTATATAGAGGAGTAATGTCTACCTGAACAGAGAATGAAGTCACTCTCTCTCTGTGTGTGTTAGAATCGGAGCTTCTCAGTGTTTTGTTGACATAGCCAGCTGGCCGTGTGTGCTCTTAGTGTTTTTGTCGCTCGTAGTGTGAATACAGCATTTTATTGTCAACCCCCAAATGTCCAAATGTTTCTTTTAATTTTGTTTTCCTGACGTCATCCAGTGGTTTGTGGACTGCTGTTTTGAAGCCTGGTTGGCATTTTGGCTCTCGCCATGTTGTTTTTTTGTCCATCGCTGTCTTGGTTTTTTGGAACCAGAAGTGACATGAGAGGGTTGAGCTAAGTGCAACCAAACACTGAATAAAACAATTTTTAGGCGAAAGGGTTAAAGTTCTAAGACGCAAACATGGACAACTCCAACCGTTGCCATGTTGAGAGCTGTGCGGAGGCAATAGAAATGCTTCCGATCTCGCATTTAGCACCTTAAATATATTACAAACAGTTTCCAAGTGTCTGAATTACAAGGATTATTCAAGATAAAATATGTATATGTGTGTATATATTCTCTTCCTCTTTTGTTTTTTATGCATTCATTTATTTTTATTGGATTTTTGTCTACTGATCGGTTCGTCTTTCTGATTATTTTGTGTGCTTTTTGTTGTCATTTGCTGTCATTTGTCAAGCTCTGTGGATGCTCTTGACGGTAATATTTAATTTTTTTCTGTGTTTTTTATGTCACAGGAAAGCAGAGTTGTTTGGTGATTGTGTGTTGGGGGAGCGAATGTAGACTTTGTTATTTTGGTTGAGTTGTTAATTAGTATTTTCTCATATTCTGAAGGACAAATCTGTGTCTGTGAGCTGGGCCTGATGCGTCCTATTGTCCTGTTTCTGTGCAGAATATATTATGGACCTCAGCTCTGTCTGGTTTGATTGCTCTCCTACATTTGCTACACACATAAAATAAATGTAAATGCATTGTATGCTTAGAAACATATATATGTAATACCTCCTGCTGCTCTCGTCCGCAGGGTTGATCCCAAAGATATCCAGCTCTTTCTTGCTCTTCTCTGGGTTCAGGCTGAGGAAGGTCTCCCTGTTCTTGTGCAGGTAGTTGACCAGGTCCCCGTAGAAGCAGTACTCAGTGATAATGTAGATGGGGCCTGGGAGGGAACAACACGGCAGATAAAGTCGTGCATCGGCGTCAGTCTGCAGGCTAATCTTATCAGAGCCTCGTAAAAGGCTAAAAGCACAGTCAAGAGGGCAAGCCTCCACTTTCCCATAAAAAGCCTATTAAAATACCACACCCACCCAGAGCTGAGACCGGGCTGTCAGTCTGTTTGGGCTGTTAAATTATCTGAATGAGTGTGTACGTGTGCAGGTTTATTTGCAGCATGAACGTGGGCGTTATTGTGTGTCTCTTGGTTAAACTGAACTGTTATGATACACTAAGTGTTTGTCTGTGAAGGAGTGTGTGTGTGTGTTTTTAGTCACCTGACTTGGTGCACGCTCCCAGGAGGTTAACAATGTTGAGATGCGGTCCGAGATGAGTCATGATCTTCAGTTCAGACATCAGGGCCTGTTTCTCACTGGAGCGGGCTGTGGCTGAAAGAAGGAACAGCAACCAGTGTTAACATCATCATCATCATCATCGCACATAATCAAACAAGCCAAACAACCACATTCTTTCATCTGAATCCTATAAATGAATCGCTTCATCGGGCTGTAAAAAGGTGGATTTATTATCCTGCAGATTCTTTAGTATATTCCTTTCTAGTTCTGCAGCAATTGAATAAAATCAGCTGTCAGGATGATGAGGTGTTGCTACACGCACATCGTTCAGTGTTTTCACTGTTAAACTCACGTTTCAGCATCTTCACTGCCACCTTCATCACAGGTTGGGAACGGCTGAGTCCGTAAGCGGTGCCCTCGACCACCTTCCCGAAGGCTCCAGAGCCCAGGATACGACCTGAAACACCACACAGAAAACCGTTATCAACAAAGAACCTGCACAGACATACAAACACAGCCGTGCTCTCTGGATGCCTCTGCTTTCTCATCTGTGACTCGCTCAGTGGCTGAACGTCCCCTTGATCACTGAGTCAAACCGAACCCCTTCTGCCCAGCAAGATAAGCTCATGACTTCAAAGACAGAGTGAGGCATCCTGACCGGATGGTCCCTGCAGGGAGCCACCGATACACAACTATATCTTTTATCACATCAG
Source organism: Sebastiscus tertius (assembly GCA_916701665.1). NCBI lineage: Eukaryota > Metazoa > Chordata > Actinopteri > Perciformes > Sebastidae > Sebastiscus > Sebastiscus tertius. The sequence continues at coordinate 3,479 of CAKAOH010041656.1, read as the reverse complement.
CTCACCGAGCACCAGTCTGTCCCGGGGGAACTCCCATCTGGAGTCGTAGGGAAGCTGCATGGGATCCACGTAGATGTACTCATGGCCGTCCGGGCTCACAGACTCTATGACCCTCCAGCGGATCTCGTACCGTGGTTTCTGGAAGACAAAAACACACAAGAGCTGATTAATCAAGACTGTTGGATGTGCTGCTGGGTTTCATATTTGGCTTTTGGGACAGTTTTAACAGCAGGTTTCTCCTCGACTTGCAAAGTCGGCCCACAAATTTGTAATTTATAAGCCCAGGAGACTTTTGCTTTGGGTCGGAGCGTTGGCGGATACCCAACATAATTTGGCACAGCTCACAACTGAAATTCAAAATACATTATTGCTTGTTAATTATCATAAACAACTAAAATTATTAATTTTAACCTCATAAATCCCACCCTTTTTTTGGAATTACCACCTATTTGGCATACCCAAATGGAAAAGCTTATAACAAAATGAATGTATGAGGCTTCATTTGAAAGGTAACATCTTCTAGTTCCTGAAAATATGCCTGTTTAGCTTTTGTGGAGAATCTAACTGATCTAACCATGTATAACATGTCCATATTGGCAAAAGTTTAAACATTTATATCTTTATGCATGATGTTAAGCCACTTAGAACTAGCCTAAATGGGTCGCCGGGCAGGCAGGTGGGGTTTAATGCCGAATTCACACCAGAGCAGCAGGGAAAGTGCGGCATGCAATGTCTATGAAAGGCTGCGATGGCCGCTGCTGAGCTCAACTAGCTGAGGCCGTTTAATTCTGCGGCGAAGTGTGGGTAGACTAAATGTTGGGAAAGGTTTAACTCTGAGCGGTGAAGTTGGACAAGAGTGGACCCGAAGCCAATCAGTAAACAGATCCTGTGACATGTTGACCTATGTTACAAATGATTTGTGCGTGCCACACTTCACCGCTGCCTGGTTTGAATTCGGTGTAAGATGTTAAAACTGCAATCTTAATCTGAAAACATGATTCAGGATGTTGATTTTGCCAGGCTACTTTGCTCCAAAGTAAGTTTTTCCAAACACATAAAGAGGGCAGACGAATAGATGAATATGTGTGGAGAATGAATGCAGAATGGTGGCAACATTACCTGTTTCCAGATAATAACCAAGACAATGAGTGAGATGATGACAATGACGAGGAGCACCAGCACAGCAGCAGCTACAGTCAGCTCTGGGTGAGGGCCTGTTCAGGACGAGAGCCAGCGGTCACACACGTTAGATGGATGCAACAAAATAATGAAATGCTTGCAATGAAATACATGTTGCATAACAAATGCCGTCTGTCAGGCCTACGAAACAATTAAATCCATAGGGTGTACAGATTACCAGGACCAAAAGGCATGCTGGAAAGATAACATGGAAGTAGGGGAGGATTAGAGGGAGTGAGGAGAATGGGGGTGTAAAGCTCATCTGGGAGGACCAAATGGCCTAACAATGTCTTGCTTCCCTGCACTAGCTGTCAGAATAAGAGCCTCCCTATCAGCTGTCTGACCACAAACTCATCATCTGACAGCTGCTGTAACACTGACAGCCCTGAACACAACGCCTGTCACACTCTGAGTGTCAGATGGAGGAAACAACAACATCACATGTCACTTTAGAAGGTGGTTAAAGAGGAGAAGAAGTGACTTCAGAAGGAAACAAACATGGAAGAAACGCGTGTGTTTGTGTGTGTGTTCGTACCGTTGGACACCAGTTTGACCTCCCTGCTGACGGCAGCCATCTCGTTCCTGGCCAGGCAGCGCACCGCCAGCGTGCTCTCCAGGTGGCCAAACATGACCTGGCTCTCCAGGTTGCTCTCCTCGTCGATGTGCGAGTCCATCGTGATCTCCGTGGAGTTGGCGGGGAGCGGCGCCCAGGCAGATGAGTCGTTGGCACAACTTGAACAAAAGAAGAGATAAAGGTATAAATAATCAGTTAAAGTCTGGAAGCATCTCTGTTGGCTGTTGCCCTAAAAAACACTGAACTTACTGTTTGATATTCTTGCAGACGAACCACTCCACCACCGGAGTGGGCTGCCCTCTGGTGATGCACACCACCGACTGGCCCGCGGCGGAGCCGTGGTGGATGTCCATCAGGTCCACGATGACTGCAGGCACTGTAACATCCGACAGAAAGAAGGTAAGCATTGGTCGAGTAGGGCCAAAAGGTTGTAAGAGCAGTATCTAAAGACAGAAAGGTAATGAAGGACTCGGGGCATTCCTCTCTCTGACCTTTGACCTCCAGGATTAAACTGACGTCACGAATTTGGTCTCCGTTCTCCACTCGTATGGTGTAGTTCCCACTGTCCTCCTCTTTGGCCCGGATCAGGGTGAGAACACTCATGTAGCTGGAACAAAGCAACAAAACCAGCAATAAATACAAAGTCATAGAAGTCCACAATGTCAGTAATGACAGGCCTGGCTGATGTGTGGGAATGTCAACGCTGAGCTTGTCATTACTCGTACGACAGAGACTCACCTGGTCTCGCTGACCTGCCGGAGGCTGGTGGAGATCTCCGCTGTCACGTCGCTGAGCGGGATGCCATCTTTGAGCCACGTGACATGAGCGCTGGGGAAGGAGCTGATTTCAGCCCTGAACTCCCGGACTTCATCCAGCTCTGCCGATTCATATTCTCCAAACTCCGGATAGACGGACATGAACTCTCTCGCTGTTGGAAAAGAGGAGAGGCTTCATTATTTTTATTTATTTATTTGTATCATTATTATTTATCTATTATTATTACGATTTTTTATTTATCTATTTTTTTATATTTATTTCTTATTTACTTTTTATTTTCATTTATTTATTTGTATCTATATTATTTATCTATTATTGTTCAGATTTTTTTATTTATCTATTATTTTTTATTTATCTTTTTTATTTGCCTTATTTATTTGTATTATTATTATTTTTATTTATGTATTGTAATTCTTTTTATTTAGTTTTCATACCATAAACTCTGACGACTAGTTCCTTCGTCTGGCTCTCGTTGCTGATGATATCGGTGATGGAGCACGAGTAGATGCCGCTGTCTTTGGTTGAGGCCTGCGAGATCGTCAGGGTGTAGAGGATCTCCTGATTTCTCTTATTCTCATGCACGGTTTTCTCAGCACGATTTGCCTGTAAAAACAAAAAGGAACTTTATGCTTCACTGCAAAATCTTAACAAGTATATGTGTCTAATACTCGGCAAAATATCTCATGACACTAATGTAAGACAAAATCACCTAACAAGTAACATTTCAGTGAGATACAGGGACTTGTTTCTAGACAATGCATCATCTTGTTAACTTAGCAATGCAGGCTCATTATGACACACAACACTTCCTAATACTAGTAAAATGTAGCTCTAAATGAGTTTTATCAGCTATTTTCAAGCTCTTTTTATCTTTAAAGGCCTAAATATCACATCTTATTTCAAGAAAATCTTAGCAAAGGAATTTTAACTTGTTCCACTGGCAGATTTT